>PVJI01001517.1:0-51324 GCA_004026765.1 Micronycteris hirsuta
AAGTGCTTCTCAGATAAGGTCAAGTTCAAGGAGTACATCATCACGCAGCCTTTACTATATGAAATGTTAAGGGGTTTTATATAAGGACTCATGAGAGAAGGCACCGAGGCCAGATCAGCTACTGGGGAACTCAGATCAGCCACAGCCAAGATGCTTGTGAGGTAAGCAAGCAAAATACAACCAGAGAAACAAATTATAAGCAGAGACATTGAAATTTAGAACAATCTGGCAGTAACCAGAGGGGAGGGGGAAGGGGAGAAGGGGGACAAGGATATTCAGGAACTGCTACAAAGGACACGTGGACAAAACCAAGGGGGAGGGGGGAAGCAAGGGAGGGAGGTGGGTTTGCCTGGGGTTGGGGTTGGGGGTAAATGCAGACAACTGTAAGTGAACAACAATAAAATAATTAAAAAAGAAATATCCTAATCAATAAAGTTATTGGTAAAAACAAAAAAAGAGAAAATGTTTTTAATTGACTACTAATATCTAAACACTGGGAGATTCAACGTAGCAATTCAGATTTCTGGCTTCACTTGAAAAATCAGAAGTTCTGGGAACACTGGACCCAGTTTTTTCCTTCTGGCTGCGAGTGTGCGCCCTTGAGTGGGTCGTATCTCATCTCACCCCCCTTAAAACGGGAGCGACATCTGCGGAGCGGCGCCGTGTGCATCTACAGCGAGATGCGTGAAGATGGGAGTGTTGTCCGTTCGGTGCGACCCTACCGCCTGCAACAGTGTCTTGTTGTGCTTGGGGCTCAATCAGTGCTTATTGAAGGAAGGGAGGGAGGAAGGGAGGACTGATGCTGGTGAAGCACCAGCACCAAGCCTGGCTCACCGCGGCCACCAGCAAACTTCAGCGTGCTTCTGAGGAGTCAATCACGCCTTGTCCTCAAGGGCAGAGGCTGCTCTTTTTCTCCTTAGCACCTCGGCCTCCTACACAGCACGTGGTGAATACTCTTCTGGGGAATGAATAGATAACAGCTGATAATCCATCACTCAGCAGTCTTTCCTAAAGCGTGTGGCAGCTATTACATTAGGCTGCCGCTTTTCCTCCCCGGAATGAAAGGACCGGTCCTGTGTGCAGTGTGGTACAGGCCTGATCTTTTTCCGTCTTTCTCACAGCTCTAGAAGATGGCTAGAGAAGGGAGATGTCTTCTTAAGAATGTTTGTGTCACTTTTTAAAATTTATTTTCCAATTTCAGCTGACATCAGTATTATTTTGTATTAGTTTTACATGTACATCACAGTAGTTAGACAATTATATACTTTACAAAGTGTTTCCCTGATGTTTCGAGTACCCACCTGGCACCATGCATAGTCATTACAGTATTATTGGCTGTGTTCCCAGTGCTGTGCTTATTTGTTTCACCTTCTGAAGGTCATTTTCCCAGCTGCCCTCACTTCTTCCTACACTGTCGGAACAACCTAACCGCTGGCAGGTGTGACCTAGACAATGGCGGGCCATCTCGGGCACCCTTAACAATGAAGGCTCAGAGTGGGCAGGTCAGCCCTCAGCATCGTGCGGTTTATTATTACATCCCAGCTCCAGTCTTGTCTTACAGACGAGTCAGACGTGAGCAACGCGGTCAGGCCAGCCATTATTTTACAATCTTGGCTGTTCTCTGGGTGTCTTGTCTTACTCAACATTCATAAGTGGCCTTTAAAATAAAGGTTTCATTTCCATGTTTGTACAAGGGGAAAAAATGAGTCAAAATCTGCCTCAACATCTCATGCTTAATACTCAGCATGTATTAACTTATGTAACTCTCAATGCCTTCAGTTCCCTTTTTGAGTCTCTCAAGTTCACTTTGTGTTCTGAATTTGATCTCAGGAGTTTGGGGCTTGATGGGGATGCGTGGAATGAGGCCCACTGGGTGCCGGGCTTTGTGTTGGAGACGTTCATAGATGCTGACTCGTTTATTCGCACATGGTGCTCGCCTCACCGTGGCTCCTGATGACTTATCCAAAACAACTGTGGGTTCTCTGCACTACAGTTGTGATCCACTTTATGTCTCCCAGGAAAATGCATTCCAGACTCTCCGGGACTCTGGTGATGGGTTGGTTCATTGGAACATTTAATCTCATAAAAATGAGTAGTTATTCTATTGTTTTTATATATCATCCTCAAAGTAGGTGGTAACTGCGGTGGTGGGTGGTTTGTGCAATTTGTGTGGTCGGGATCTCCTTGGAGTATTAATTGAATATCTGCTATTAATATTGTACCATACAAGGCCTCCTGGGGCTGAAGGGAAAATGGCAATGTGGACACATAGTAGGCAGTCAATAAACTTTTGCTAAATAAGACATTAGTTTCCATTCTTTGACTTGATACATACTTTTTTAAAATGTGGTTTTACAAAATTCTAAGGGTTGTGTTCCTTGTGGATCATCTGGCATACATGAAAAAATAATCATTTACTCAATCAACAACTATTAATTGAACATCTACTGTGTTCCAGGCTATGTGCTGGGCACTAGGGATGCAACCAACACAGTCCCTCGTGCAGTTCACCTTCTTACGGGGAGAAACTCACCATTATTCCAAGTTATGATTGTCCTCTTCTCCTTTTTCTTCTCTTTGCCTCAGTGCCATGAAAGAAAAGCAAAACAGAAGTGACTGAGAGAGAGACAGTGAGATAACCCCACGCCCCTCAAATAACTACTGCTAATATTTTGGTGCATTTCCATTTGGTGATTTGTCTCTGGATTTTGTGCGAGTGAATATACACTAACATCTGGATTCCATTCTGTTTCATTTTATTTCAATTAATGACCCATGTTAGGTTGTCGAACAAGGTAGACGTATGAACGCCAGCTCATGTTTTCACGCTTTTCTAGATGAGAGGAGGCAGCATTTCCAGCGGGGCACCTTCCCCATCTAGACTTCCCCTCATTCCGCAAGCCCACTATCCCAGAAGAAAGCCTGGCCCGGGCCCAATGCACCTGGGACAGGCAACCTGGGGCTCAGTAGGCGGTGCCGGCTGCACAAACATGCTCTCCCCAACCATTCTGATCTCCAGATTGTGGTCCTGCATGGCTGTTTTCAGCTGAAATAGCATGAAAAATGAGTTCTTGTGGTGTTTTCAGTATAAATAGGAGAGACGCCACAGGAATTCAAGTACTCAAGGGATGTGCTTTCTTACAGGGATTTCTACGTCCTGAGAAGACCCTTGAGTTCTGCCACCACCAGACCTTCTCCAGTGGAGGAGGGAGTGGCTGGCCATGTTGAGGGTGGGGAACGTCCCCCAGGTGGAATGTCCCACTGTGCTGCCAGCCCAGGCCTCACTGGGCCTCCCAAGCCAGGAGACCGAGCCCTGGAGCTGCATCAGCAGACTTCCTGTAAAAGGCTGGATAGTAAGTACTTTCGGCTTTGCAGAGCCTGTGATCTCCCATGCCACTACTCAGTTCTGCTGTCGGAGCGTGGTAGAGGCCATAAACAGTATGTAAGTGAATGGGCATGTCTGTGTTCCAATAAAACTTTATTTACAAAAACACATGACATGCCAGATTTGGCTCATGTGCTGTAGTCTGAAGTTACCTGCTCTGAGCCTGAGGGTCTGGGACCTCACCTGAGCTTCACTGCTTACCTGCCGGGATCATAGGTGGGTGTTCCAGCTTTCTCCTCAGTTAAAGGCATTAAAAAACCCACCTGCCTTGTAGCTCTTTTAAATCTTATTGGGACGGTGTCAGAATTACCCGGTCTCTCCTGTGACCGGCACCTGAACAATCCTTGCTGCGTTCCACCTCTGTCTTCCCGATGGCTGTGGCCTCTAGATAAATTACCCCTTCCAGTCTGTGGAGGCATTTTTCCAGAACTTTGACTAATTCTCCCCTTCCAGGATGCAAGTCCTCTCCTACCTACATGTCTGAATCTTGTTAAGATTAAAGGCCAATCCGTCACTAAACTTTTCCTCATTTTTCTCCTAGGGGTCATATTTCATTCACTTCCGTACCTTCCTTTTTCAGCGCTGGAACTGTGCTTTTGAACGGCACTCATTCCTTTTTTATATGGATTCACTTATCCACCAAACACGGGGCACTGGCGACCCTCCCTCTGGCTCAGTGCTGCTTTTAGCATGTATCTTCTTTTTAATCCTCACTTGGGGACATGTTTGTTTATTCTTTTGTAGAGAGAGAGGAAGGGAGAGGGGAGAGGGAGAGAGAGAAGTAGAGAAACAACGTGAGAGAGAAACATCGACCATTGCCTCCATGTGACCAGGGAATCGAACCCACAATCTTTTGGTGTGTGGGACCACGCTGCAACCCACTTAGCCACCCAAGCCAAGGCTTAGCACGTATCTTAATTAGCACTTTTATTTACAAATTAGCCCTTTTAGACCATAGACCCTTTGAGGCCAGGGATCCCATTCATCCTGGTACCTCCCAGGTTCGCATTCAGTTTGGCATAAGATAAATGTTTGATAAAGCTTTTTATAATGAATGAAAAGGGGGCAGATACTGTTTACTACTCAGCTTCCCAGTCCTCGCTACTCGTAGCAGGGAGCCTTCCATAAAATGGGCTTCGCATCAGTACAGGTACGCTGACCTTGGCCGCTGTACCACTTTCTCCGCCCTTAGCAGTGTTTCTTTGCTTGAGGGGCTTGGTTGCCAAAGGACAGCTTCACCTTTCACCTTTTCCCCGAGGAAAGGCCTGGGCTTCCCGGTGAGAGAAAGTTCTGCAGCCCGGAACAGTGAGAGTCTGAAAGGAGATGCGTGGTAGGGGAGCTGCGCGTGCGTGGGTGCAGCTGGTGGGCGGGGCTCCCGAGCTCCCCCTGGTGGCCGGTGGAGCCAGGCAGGGTGGCCAGCCCTCCAGCCCCGCACACGGGGTTGCCTACGTTCCCCAGGCACCGCGCCAGGCTCCTTCAGTCAGAAGGGCTGCTCTGTCTCCCCTCCAGTGGGCACGAGAGGTTTTTACAGAATTCAGAGAAGGGCACCGCGCTCGGCGTCAGTGAGCCTGGGGTTTGAACCTCAGCTCTGCGATTTTGAACGTTTACTTGATCCAGACGTGTCAGTTTTTCCTTCTGTAGTAGGGGCGTTGTAACTGCCCACTTTATATAAGTCGGATGTAGAAAAAGGAGTGAACGATCCAAACCCCAGACAAACAGGAGATGAGTTAGCACATGTGAAGTGTAGTAGCCTTCATACAGTAGGAGAACAATAAAAGCACACTATTTCCCTTTCCTCTGCCTGTTTACAGGGATATGAATTCTCTCGTAGTTTGCCCCTTGGGGAACTACTTGGGGAGACGCTGGCCTTGTAGGAGGAAAAAAGTAGAAGGTGGATGAACTGTGAATCCAGGGCTTCTCAGCCTTGGCCCTGCAGACGTTTGGGTCTTGATAATTTGGGGGGCTGTCCCGTATACTGCAGGACATCCAGCAGCATCCCTGGTCTGACCCTGTAGATGGCAGTAGCATCTACCCCCACCTCCTTCTCACTCAAGGCAACCTAAAATGCCTGCAGACACTGCTGGAGGCCCCTTGCGGTGCAGATGGTCCCCTGCAGAGCTGCTGAACTAACCAGCCAGCGTCCCAGGCCTGGTGCGGGGGACAGAGGAGCCTGGGGTGAGAGTGGCACCTGGAAGTGGCCTCTTTCCTCCTCCCCGAGGGAAATGTGCCCTGCGGGCTCCAAGCACTGCCGGAACCAAGGCTGCCCTGCGGCGGCCAGGGGGAGGCAGAGAATGAGAGCTTCGGGCTCTAGGTCTGACGGTCCACAGGGGCTTCATTTCAGTCCCCCAGGGACCAGCTGCCTCCTGCCACTCACCAGGAGTTCAGGGTGGTGATTGGGCAGAGCCTGTTGCTCTGCCGCGGCCCGTTGTACTTCAACTATAAGAACCCTAATGACCAACATTCGAAAAACCCAACCCCTACTAAAAATTCTAGTGCTCCCTGTGAGACCCCCACGGGCCTCCTGCTTCCACTCGGGCCCCTGCAGTCCCGTCTCCATGTGGCTGCCAGGGTGGTTCTTTCAGGGGGCAGGTCTGGTCACGCTTCTCTCCCACTCAGATGCGTCCAGTGGGCGTCCTGCTCTACGTGGAACAAAATTCAAACTCCTGACCAGGGCCCACGGGCCTTGGGTGACCTCTGCCCCCGACCATCCTTGCTTCTTGTCACTCGAACCCACTCGAGGGACGCCTTCTCTCCCAGGAGCCCACCAGTCTTCTTCCTGCCGTGAGGTCACCTCTATCTGGCTGTGCACAGGCTGGAGCCCTCTCTGCCCTCAGCTCTCGGGTCACATGTCTGTTTCTCAGAGAGAGCCTTCCACGCCCCACTCCCTGGCCCCCGGCAGCCCTGTCTAGCACCCTGGTTTTCTCCTGTAGCACTTACGTGCTGGACGATTTGATTTGCTTAAGTTTCTCTCTTTCCCCACAAGACAGACAAGTTCTGGGGCTTCATCAGGTGCCCGGTCTTGCTGATTGCTGAGTCTCTCACATTCAGGATGGATCAGCAACACGTGTGCTGAATGAATGCTTTCCGTTTCTCCAGCCTCTCACTGTGTTTTCAAAATAATCTCTCTAAACCCAGAAACAGAGAGATTTAACAACATCTGTGGTCAAAATGATAGACTCCCCAAAAATGTTTTAACTTACCAGATCTATTAAAATATACATTAACTTGATACATGGGGTTTTAGTTAAGTTTATTTTCAACCACTCTCTGGAGTGAGCAGAACCAGGTATGTTCTTTTCACCTGTGTGTGTGCATGCACGCACACGCGTGATTGTATTATTTCACATCATCTTTAAACAGGCTGTGCTGGATTTTCACCTCACTATAAAAGTAGAACCTGAGAGTAGCATGGGTACTGCTACCGTTTGTCGTGGCAGTGATATCTAATATGCAAATAGCGCCTTCCACTTGAGAAGAAGGATGGGGCAGCGACTAAGCACCACTTGCATCAGACTCTGGGGCCCACTCCGGACCTAGGTCAGATCTGGATGGGGCCCTGGGACGTCCACTGTAACCAGCCTCGCAGGAGGTCCCTGCATGCGCTTTGGGTTTGCAGCTGTCTCAGGCACCAGCCACCGCAATGCTCACTGGACATGTGGCCTTGGGAAAGCTGACTGAGCTGCCTTCATAAAATGGGCCCAATGATGTGGGCCTCCCTGGATGATGCCAGGGACAAAACATGAGTTCTGAAGTCCCCGCTAAGTGTCGGGCTCTGTGACTTATAGGTGGTTTGTGAAAGCACCGAAGGGAGAAATAATTTCCTTTCCAGCACAGGTTTCCACTGTGAGGATTATTGTGCCCATTTTATAGATTAAGAAACTGAAGCCAGGTCCCGTGTTCAAGGGTCACCCAGACCCACAGCTACCAGTTCCAGGCTCGCCCCGGGGTTCTGGCTGAGCACTGAAGGCTTTTACCACGGATCCTCTTCCCCAGAAGACTGCTGATGCCCACTCCCAGCCCCGATTCAGGACTAGTGTCCAGGAGTTGTTCAGGAAAACACAGAGAAGAACCGAGTCACATTTCAACAAGAGGATCTCAACGTCAAGACCAATGCCCACTTTCTAACACGGCAGGCGGGAAATGAGCCTGCTGGCATCTTTCGCCACTTCTAGAGGCAAGAAAAGACACAGAATGATTGGTCACTGAAGTTCTGTGTGTGTGCTGTTCTGGAGGTGGGCACAGTTCCAACTGCCTTGCCCCCAACCAGTTACTTTTGTCTGACACCAATGTGAGTGCTCTTTGCCACCAGCGCAAATATCCTTTCAGCTTTCCCCTTCGGTGCAGGAAATAACTGGGGGGTGGGGGGGCGGTATGAGGAGGGGTGAAGCCAAAAGGTCAGCCCATGTCACATGTACTGTAACCTCTTCTTTTTCCTGGCCAATTAGCTGAAAGACTTGCAGGTTTCCCTCGGCCGAGCTGACCGCAGTCGCTCCAGGGGACTCTCAGGAAGCAGAGGCAGACATGAATTGATGGAAGTGGGCCGCGCTTTCCTTACATTATCGGCTTTGCCTGAAAACCCTGTTCAGGAAATCTGTGGGCATCACTTAGCAAGTGCTGCTTTGACCCCAGACTTCCACGGACTCGTGAAAACACCCGATGGGTGAAACGGGGTGACTATCTGAGTGCTGCAGGGCCACATGACATGTGACCGTAAGTGGAGCCCAAAAACCTGCTCAGAGGTGCAGTGTGGCTTACCGCGGACCATCAGGACTGCTGAAGACAATCCCTCGTCACCACCACTGCATCGTCTTGGGAACCGTAACTGTTCAATAGAAGTGGCTGCCTGGTGGTTGGTTACTTAGAGGAAAGTTGATCAACTCACTTCACAGATGAGGAAAGGAAGCCTTAGCGAGGCTGGACACTCTGTCTCAAACCACACAGTTGTGACTTGTACCCGCAGTTCTCTGGCCTTCCCAGCTGTGTTCTTTCCCTTTGAACGTCGAACACTGAATGGAGCCTGGGACTCGCCACCCCCATTAGAAGTTCCTCTGTGCTCTGTTGTGTGAATATATCCACTGTTTGCAGACTCAGTTGTATGCTGCAAGTGTGTTTCCCTGACAGGTGATTTTACCTCTTAGGTCTCAGAATGCTCAGTGGGTACTAACATTTCAGAGACCAGATATTTCTCTGTGGGGTTTCCTGCTGACCAAGCCAGCTACTAATGACTGGGAGCAACTCAAAAAGGTCTTTATCTTCTCCTTGTCACTTGGCTTGGTTTAGGGTGACCATTGTAGAGTCTGAGGGAGTGGGTGCCCATTCTCACTCATAATTCTTAGGGCTAGCGAAGGGGACTAGATGGAGTCTCTAAGCCAGCGACTTTCAACCTTTTTCATCTCGTGGAATGTATAAACTAATTATGAAAATTCTGTGACATAGCAAAAAGATATACTATATTTTTTTGACAATCTGAACCCCCCTCCCAAAAGGGTATAATTTTAATTCATTCCCCCTGGACGGCTATTATTGTATTGGCTGTTTTCATTTTTTTAATTTGACAATCTAAAGGAGATGAGGTCAGCCCCTGACTGAGCAGCCAGGTATTGCATGTTTTAAGAATCCCCGCGGCACGCGGTGCGTTGCATGCAGCACAGGGGCTGAGAATCACGGCTCTAGGCAAAGGTTTAAAATCATGGAAATGCATCGATCTTTTCCGAACCTGAAGAAATTGCATTATTCCTTCCTAATTACCCTTTTTGCTTCTTTAGAGACACACTGTTACCTGTGCAGTGTCCCAGGAGCTATAATTGTAGCAGATAAAACTGTCAGTTTAAATGGCCCCAGGAACACACAGGTTCCAGAGGTGTGCTGTTTTGATCGTTGTCCACAAGGTGGCGACCTCTTCAAGGAAACTGACGCAAAAGCCAGATTCTTAAGCAACTATGATTATTTAAATGTTTATCGGACAACTCCAGCAGGCTTGGCACAGTACTAACTACTCAGAAGGTTTAGCCTCTGCCTTCAAGAGGCTTACCAAATATCTGTCTTCAGAAATCCCTTGCATGAGACCATTTCTCAGCCTCTCAGTTCAGTTACTATATGCCAGGTACTGAGCTGGGCACTTTGTGTGTATGTGGTCCTCACCACAAACCTTTGCGCAGTGTGGGGGCGCTCCCGTTTCACAGAGAGGGAAACCGGGCGAGCATTTCAACATTTGGGACTCAACGTAGGGAACACAGTACTCCCAAGTAGTGGTCCCGAAATAGAACCAGCCCCAAAGCCCTTAGGGGGTTTCAGGGGCATCACAGCCCCAGGAGATGGTTATGAAGGAAGACTCAGATTTTTCTGAGGCGCGCCTCCACCCTTGGAGGGTGACACCAGGGGAACTAGGTGGTTTTCCCATAAATTTGCCTTTGAGAGAAGGAATCCTGAGATGTCTTCTGTGCTTCAGCAACAGCTGGCTGTAAGCTTAGCATTTAGGCGCTGCATTCTTCCTGGTTGGTTCTATGTATTTATACGCTAACACAAGTGTGTGTGTGTGTGTGTGTGTGTGACACACACACCTCCATATGTATGTAAGTGTAGTAGATGGTGTGATTATGTGAATACAGAAGTAGCCAGGACCCCTAGTGAGCTGTAGGCTGACTAAGGGCGGGCGCACACGTGTTTAATGCACCACACAGTCCATTTGGGCCGTTATATTTCAATGGTAATTCTTTGAATTGCTTCTTGTACAGGCATATCTACACTTTCCTTCTAAAAATGTTACCATGGTAAGAATACTTAACGTGAGATCGGTCCTCGTCATAAATTTTAAGCATACAATACCTTATTGTCGACCATACGTAAAAAATCCCAAAAGACTAAAACTCCCAAGGATGAAACCCTGGTGACGTTGGTCTTGACTCTGATTTCATGGACATGACACCAAAAGCACAGGCCGCAGAGCGACGATGGACAAGTCAAGCTGAACGAGCTTCTGGCCCGCAGACAGTCAACGGAGTGGAAGGGCAGCTTACGGAATGGGAGAAAATGCTTGCAACGCGTTTTTCTGACTGAATCTGCCTACCTTTTCTTGCTTTCACCTCTGAAAAAGCTGCTGTAGGTGTGCATGGGATATGGGTTGATGAAGCTGAGATGACCCGGAGCGGACCAGGGGCGGAGGGCTCGGGTGCAAAGCTCCCAGGGGGAGAGCAGTCAGGGTGGGGAGCAGGACAGGGCAAAGGAGGAAAATGGCGAAGAGGACAGCAGATTCAGACAAAGGCCAAGGAGCGGACTTCAGCTGATCTCATCAGGGAAACTTCGGAGGGACCACCACACCTTGGATTCTGGGGCAAAAGAGACGGGGATTTCCTACCACTGCACCTGTCCGTCGTTTGTTAAGAGCCGCCCCTAGGGGGAAGGGAGAAAGGTGAACATAACTGCCAACGGTCTGTGGCTCTCCATGTCTGTGAGCAAAGAAAGCCAAAGCTGGCCCCGTGGGCCAAGGCCAGACTCTGAGAGCTGCCGCGCCAGCTGCTGTAAGGACGCTGGAGAAGCCAGGGGTCCACACAGGCAGCCCAAGGTGATGGTGGGGAGTCAACATCGTCTGCAGCACTCAGCAGGCGCTCAGCACTGAGGCTTTTTTTACGGCGATGGTTTCAAATTGTCACAGAGGCCTGTGAGGTGCAGTGCTTTCCAGCTAGATGCAAGCTGCTCTAGCAAGGAACTTAGCAAAGGACTAGCTCACACCTGAAATTAATGAATTCTACCCATTTATTTTCTGACCTGCAATCAATTTGCTAAAGATTTAAAATCCTGGGAGGTACTATTCAAGTTGCTAGAGCCAGCCATTTTCTCCTGCTCTGGCCGTCTTGGGAGGGGAGAGGAGACGCCCCTCGGCTGCCTGGCGGCGACTGTCAGTGCCTGGCTCTCCCACCGGACACACCGGCCACCTTGTGGCAGCTGTCCTGCCAGGGCGGGGGGCGTAGTTGGGAAGCAGCCAGTTACGCCAAACACCCACTAATGTCCCTGCGTATGACCCGTTCTGAGCCAGGGCCCGATGCCCGTCGTGAGGTGATGTGTAGGCTGGAGAGTGGGGTCTGACCTGTGTTGTGGGGGGTCGACTTCCCAAGTCATGAGTGGCTTCAGATCCCCCCTCAGGGGTCCTGTCCAGTGCTTTCTGTCTGGGCCACGGTCAAGGCTGGCGTGTCCAGCTGGGGGCTTAGGCCAGAACCAGGACGCAGAGACCCACTCACGCCCACCATTCAGAAAGTCACAGGCCACATGAGCGTGGGTGGGGCAGGCTGTAAAGGTTTCCCAAGGAACTCAAACTGCCGGAGGCAGCTGCTGCCATCAGGTTGGGATTCCCAAACTGCAGGAAGAGCCGACCTCAGCGAGTTTACACACCAAGAAGAAACGGTTCTTCCAATTTCCTGATCAGCTCTGCATTCCCAAGGTCCCAGTGCTGGGAAGCACTCACAGATCTTAGGATGCCCCGGAGGCAGGCACTAGTGTCCTCGGGATAGTCTCTTCAGGGGGGCCATTCCACCTCCCTTCTCACGCGGGCATTTCCATCAGCTGAAGGCTTACATGCAGCTTAAATTGCTCGGGGCTGCAGCCGCACCTCCCCGCCTGCCTCACTTCCTGCTGACAGCCCTGTCCAGGTGTGGGCAGTCTGGGTGCTCTGGAGGACCTGGGGCTGCGTTTCGGAGCCTGTTTTCCTTGACCAGCTGGGCAGCACTGTCCATGCAGCTGTGTTAAAACATGCTGATTGCCCCAATTTATAAGCAGACAGTCCAGTAGTGGAGGCGGCAGACATAAACTTTGTGGAATGATTAGAGTCGACTGTGGTGTGTAAACTGACTTTGTTTCTTGGTTTGAGAAGGACAAACCAGATCCCGGCACAGGTGGGGACCTTGAGGAGCCTTTGAAGGAGGAAGTGCAAACACTACCCGGAGTGAATGCGATGAACCAGAGACAGGCAGCACTCGGGGACCAGGCCCAGGGGGCAGCTGGCCTGCAGGGCAGTTGGGCGGTGGGGCCCTCGCCGCAAGGAGGCTTGTCATGGCCCCTGGACAGGCTTCTCTGAGGAAGCGAGGCTGGAGCGGAAACTCGTGGGGCAATGGGAGTCACCCGGGGCAGAGGAGATAGATGAGGACTAGGGAGACTAGGAGGTGCAAAGGCTGAAGGCTTGGAATGAGCCGGAGGCGTTCGATGAATAGAAGGGAACGGCACCCTTGTAGGGAGCACAACGGGGAGTTGATGCTGAGGGTCAGGAAGAGGTAGCCAGCCCTCTTGCCCACGGGAAGTTTTGCTTTACTCCTGTGAAGTGGGAAGCCCTCAAGAGTTTG
This sequence comes from Micronycteris hirsuta, assembly GCA_004026765.1. Classification (NCBI taxonomy): domain Eukaryota; kingdom Metazoa; phylum Chordata; class Mammalia; order Chiroptera; family Phyllostomidae; genus Micronycteris; species Micronycteris hirsuta. The sequence goes on from PVJI01001517.1 coordinate 12,715, forward strand.
AAGCAACGGAAGACCACCCCTTGCCTGCTCCGGGGTGGAGCACCCTCTCCCACGGAAGCCCCTGCTCTGAGGGCGGCTGTGGAGGCCAGGCGGCCAGCTGGAGTCTCAGCGGCAACGGCTCACTGGCACTTGCAGCCAAGTCGCTCACTCCCTTGACTCTCTCCTGCTCCAGTGGAGGGAACTTTCTCCCCAGCCGTCTTCTCCTTGGCAGCCCCATTGCCTGTAGTGGTCAGAGTCACCTCCCTACATGCCCCCCAATCCCAAGGGGCAAATTTGATCCATCTGATGACCCTTTCCTCTCCTCCAGGATTGCCTGGTCCCCCGGATCCAGAGATTCATGTCTCAGGCTACCTTCTTCCTTCTTGACATTGCACCCCAGGCTGCTTATCCTACCAGCAGGAACATGTAACCATTCTTTAGTGAAATAGGATTAGTATTATTATTATTAATGCAACAGTTCATGTAAGGATTGCGTTAAGCATTTGCATAAATGATTTTGTTTCATTCTCAAAGCAACCCTGTCTGAGTCTGTTATTCCTCCTTTCCCAGGTGAGCTGTGAAACAGGCTGGGGAGGTTTGAGTGTTACCCCGGGGGAAGGGGCTACTACCGAGCAGAGCAGAATTCAAATCCTGCTCAGACTTAAAGTTCTTGCACACTCGCTGTGCTGTCTCATCGAGAGGGAGGCGCCGAGGCTGAATCCTCCTCACTGCGCCCAGCGACGTCCAGCACCTCCCACAGCGTTGCCTCTGTCCACACCGGTTAAATCATTAGCCTCCTGGTCCCAGGTCTGGTTCTGAGCCCCACAGGGCAGCGTGTGAAGTGATCTGGGGTCACAACCATCCAGCCCTTTCAGAGAATTAGATATCTGGGGCCTAGAAACAAACAGGACCCTCTGGCTTGGAACCACTTACTCACTTTCAGGGTGATAATCTGTCAGGGTCAAGAACAAGAAGAAAAGGGAAAAATCAGAGGAATTAGCAAATTGATGTTTTAGGTCCAACTGGGGGCGGGCCATTATTTGTGAGTTAAGTTTGTATCACTGAGATCGCTTTACAGGCAGGCAGTTCGGTATTAGAAATGGCCAGTGTTTATTTGCACAGATGGAGTGGAGAAAAGCGTGTTTCCTCAGGGCCGCGTTAGCCCAGCTGATGCACTGATAAGGGAAGCCGCACCATCTGCCGACCGCCGAGCCTCGGAGTGCTTTTGGGAGCATCGTTAGCCGCATTTATGATAACAACAGAGGAAATGGATCATTTTGGTTTCTCCCCCATGCAAGCTCTCTGGTTATATTTAAAACCAAACATGGGCCCCCCCTTTCTTGCCTAGACCCTCCCCACATGTGCCTTACCTTCCAGTCCGTGTTTACTTCCAGGAATACTTGCCGATTTGAGCTGTTTATGTCTTCCAAGATGCTGGGCTTACATCATGGTGTACGATCGCCCATCTGATGAAGAAGGCTTCTGAGGCCTCTCTGCAACCCAGCGAAGAGGAAGTATTAGCAAATGTGTGACAGAGATGCTGAGAAACTGCGAGCCCAGGCGCTCGCTTCATCGGAAATAGATGTCAGGACGCGTCATTCCCACATTCTTTGAAAACAAGGAGGGGAATCCATGCAGTCCCTGAGGAGCCCAGGCAGTTCCTCTCCGACTTACGCTCCCGAGTCGGTATCTGCGTGGGGCGGGCGAGGCAGACAGGGGTCAGGTCCTGGGCAGCATCACGGGAGGCTCCCCTCTCAACGCTCCGTGTGCCGGTCCCACCCGTCCCGCCCCGTCCTCTTCCTGCCTGTGTCACCTCGGCTGGTCTCCTGTCGTCTCTGAGCCTTGGTTAGCTTTTGTAGGACGGGGAGAATAGCCTCTTGAGTCAGCGTTTATTCAACCACTACCAACGTGCCAGGTGCTGACTAGCTGGGCTTGATGGAAAGACTTGGCCTTCGAGGAACTGTCAGGTGGAGGGACCACTGGGTGTCACCCGCCGGTGAGCGAGACTGCCCAGTCAAGAGATGATGTCAGTAACGGAGCACGTGGCGGGGCAGCAGGGGCAGCTCGGAGGCCTGGGGGATAAAGGAGGGATAAAGCTGTACACATGGAAATAATGCAGATTACATTTGGACTGTTTCTGCTTTTAATGATGTCTTGGTCAGGATGGGTTACATTATGCTGCAGTAACAAAAGCCATGCAATTCAGTGGCTTTATGTAATAAAGACTTGCTTTTCGTCCCTAATATTCCATCCAGGGTGGCTGGCTGGTGAGAGGGAGGGATGGTCTCCGTCCGTTGGAGCCACTCAGCAGTGTGAGGAAGGCTCCGTGCCCACGTGGGAGCCTGTGACCCCCACGGCAGGACATGAATCTCTGCACTGGCCCTTAAACTTCAGTCTGCTGGACACATTCTCACTCCCACTCCCACTCCATCGGCCAAAGCAAATCAGGTGACTGCGTCTAGCTTCCATGGGTCTGAGGAGGGTGACCTTTCCACCGGCCTGAAAAGTGGAAAGGAACGAGAAAGTCAGGAACAGCTATGGTACCTTCTTCAGATGTTTTCTGTAGAATACAGCAGGCTTGCTTGAGAGTCAGAAAGTGAATAATTTTTTAAATCATATAGTATTCTAACTATACTTAAGATTCAGTAATACCATCGTGGGTGTATATATTCTCCCAGAGAAGCTCTCTAATACAGTGGTCCCGAACCTTTTTGTCACCAGGAACCAGTTTTGTGGAAGACAGTTTTTCCATGGACTGGTGTTGGGGGTGGGGGTGGGGAGACAGGAGGCGGAGCTCCGGCGGTAATGCCAGGGAAGCTTTGCTTACTGGCCTGGCCCACTGCTCACCTCCTGCTGTGCGGCCCGGTTCCTCACAGGCCAGAGACCAGTACCGATCCCGGCGCACGGCACAGGGGTGGAGACCTCTGCTCTATCATGCCTGCTAGGATGAACATTGAGGCACTGTTTTAGTAAGGAGCTGGAGTCTTTCATTTCCCTAGAGATGGAAACCTGGCTTGGTTAACATGTGTTCGGCACAGACTACAGGATGCTGTGGTAGGCAGAAAAATGCTCTTACTCCCCTAACCCCCCAAAAGCCCATGTCCTAATCCCTGGAACCTGGGAATATGTGACCTTGTGGCAAAGGGGAATTTAAGCTGCTGATGGAAGTAAGGCTGCTAATCAGTTGATTTTAAAACAGGTTATTTAGGATTGCCAGAAGGGCCCATCGCCATCCCAAGGGTCTGTAAGTGGGGAAGGAGGAGACAGAAGAACCAGTGACAAAGAGTGCTGTGATTTGAGAAAGACTTGACCTTCTAGGCTGGCTCGGAGGATGGAGGAAAGGGCCCCAAGCTAAGGATGCGGGCGGCCTCTCAGAGCTGGACTGGCCAGGACACGGGCTCTCCCCTGGAGACATAGGGCCCGCAGAACAGATTCGTGCCCGGCAAGGCATGCAGCTCTGCTGGTTTCGTGCCATTAGCTCAGGGAGACTTATTCCCAATTTCTGACCTCCAGAGCTGCAAACTAATGCATTTATATTGTGCAAGCCCCTAACTAAGCCTGTGGCAGTCGGTTGTAGCAGCCATGGGAAACTCATACCCATACTACGCAGCACGCTCAATGACCTCAGCCCAAGGCACAACCACCTGTACAGATTTGATAAAAATTGTGACTGAGAGAAGAATCGGGATCTGGCTTTGAAGTAAACACTCATGCACGTATATTGACGTAAAGCGCACACAGTTTACAAGGTCGTGATTATACTAAGGGGTACATGTTGCAGACTTCACAGTCAGGTTTGTGGGGGGAAGGGAGGATTGAGGGGGAGTCTGGGGTAAAAGGGGAAGAACATAAAGGACAGGGGTCTCCACTGGCTGAGGAAGGGAGCGGGCCGCACCGAGAAGCGAGACGTCACGTAGATCTTTGAACTTCCCATCTCCTGCGGATAGCTGAGTTACAGGGCTTTTTAGACACCGTTAGTCCCAATTATTTGCATGGCCTGGAGGGGCAGTTTGAATTACCTGGATTTTGGAAAAACCTGGATTTTGGAACACTAAAGAGAAACAATAGCTGTCTTCATCCATGTGTGCCCGTTGGTGTGGTGTAAGTGCACAGGTTCGAGGACAGGGTCTGTTCCAGCACTGCAGCACTGGAGCCTGGTGCCGGGCCCGGCGCACAGTAGGCTTTCTGGAAATGATTGCGGAGAGATTGAATGACGGCGATCGCGTGGGTGACTCAGCTAGTGAGTGAATGGATGTTCAGACTCGGGCAGAGCTAAGAAGCAGAGTGTTAGCTGTCGGACACTTCTGACTGATTTAACAATTCATGCCAAGCCCTCACCACGCACCTGCTAGGTGTTGGACACAGAGTTATTATGTCCTGTAGGGAGTTCAGAAAAAGAAAGAAAGCACACAATTTGTTTCATGTCATCGAGAGGTTGTTTACAGTGTAAATAGGTAACGTCTTCCACACAGGAAACGGCATGAGCAAAGGCCTGAGGTTAAGAACAAGGTAGTCGATGATGAAATCAGGATGACAAAGAACATTCTAGAAGTTAAGTACAGTACTTCACTCTACCAGCTCTTTGAAGTGCTCACCTGGAGTATTTGAATTAATGTTCAACTCAAGGAAACCCTCTCAGTTTTGCCCGTCTGACTCTGAAGGCCAGAGCGAAGTGGAACTTGGAAAGCAGCACAGGGCACTTCAGAGCTGAGGGGTGGAGGGGGAGGTGGGAGGGAGAGGCGGCTGAGCCAGGGCAGCCACGGGAAGGCGAGCTGCTTTCTAGGACCAGCCTGCCTCTCCCTGGGCCTGACCCAGAGGCAGTGCAGCTGAGTCAGGGAGGAGGGGGCCCGCTTCTCCCGCCTCTTCACCAACTGGCCTTTGTCAGGCAGCTCTGATGAGCCCTGTGGCCTGGTGAGTTTTCCTTTTGGAAAGAATTGGGGGAAGTTGAGGCCCATAGATAAGGAGGCAGATCTGTTACCTTGGCCACAGCTCTTGGCAGGTCCTCTCCAGGATTTCCCTGGGCCATCTGAGCATCGTGGGGAGATGAGAGGTCAGGCGTGGGCTGGGTGGGAAACTCTGGAATCTCCGAGGCAACCATGGTAACCGAGGGAAGAATACAGGCCTCTGGTGATCAGCCAAGATCTGCACTTTTGGTTAGTAATCGGGACTTAGACACTCTTTCCATCTGGGGGAAAATGTATTTCTGTAAAGAAAGCACCTCTCCTCAAATTGCACTTACGGGCGCCTAGGAAAGGCCTGGCTGGCGGTAGACGCATCTAAGGTTTTGAAATAGGCGAAAACAAAAACAAAACTGCCCTCTTTCTTTTTTCCCAGTTATTAAAATTGCCTTTCCCTTTCAATCCTCTAGGGCTCTATTTCTGTCTCCTTCTGATGAGAAATCTTAATTTTTATCACTCTCAGTCCGCAGTTCTTAACTACTGGGGCGAGTTGGTCTGTCCAGAGGACCTTTGGCAATGTCTGGATTCAGTTTTGGTTGTCACCACTGGGAGGCACTATTGGTAACGAGCAGGTCAAGGCCAGGGGTGCCGCCACTTCCCATGGTGCACAGCCCAGCCCCCGCCACGAAGAACTACCTGACCCCAGTGCCACCAGTGCGGCATCGAGAAGCCCTGCTTTAAATCTTGCTGATCTCCCGACACCCTTTCCAGCGGTCTTCATTCCTGCCTTCATTCGTCCTAGCTTCTCTTCCAGCCCGCAGATCCCCTTTCGTTCCTACTCGGTGACAGGGCTTCCGCGTGGAGGCTCCGGGCGTGGGCACGTTGCGTTTAAAGGGATGGCGGAAAATACTAGAAACGATCACGATGGTAACGGTCGTGGCATTGGAGCTGTTTCGTTGAGAGCATTAGTAAGTGCACACGGGGTGGTTCTGTGTGGCCCTGAACCACGCAGATCTCGGACGGAGGCACCGTTATGTGCCCTCCTTACCGATGAGGGCGGGAGAGCTCAGAGGCAATGCATTCTCACTCAAGGTCACAGAGTGGCGGAGCGGGGTCAAGCTTCCCAGCCTGTTGCGTTGTATGCTCCTTTGTAGTTTGCCATCCCTCCAGCCCCTTTGTTTGTTCTACAAACGGATTGGCATTCTTTTAACCTTCTTTCCTCTCACCTGGAAAGACTTCTCTCCTATGTCCCTCCTATGTCTGTCTTTTCTCTGTTCCTCTGCAGTGGGTGTGTATTCATGGTATGAGAGAGTCCTAAAGCCTTCCAGAGAGGGGGCCTTGGAAGCCATAGGCCAGGAGATTCTGCAGGAGCACATGTCAGAATCTGGAGCTTTTAGGAATGAATTGTCCCCGGGGCCTCTCCCAGGAATGTTCTGAGCTAGACTCTGATGCTAGCCCCTGGGTAAGTGCATGTTTTAAAAGCTGCAAAGGGGATCCTGAGCTGTAGCCACTGACCTAATAAGCTACTAGCAGAAGGGGAAACAGAGGCCCACCGAGGGGAAGTGAGCCGAGACCAGCACCCAGGTTTCCAGATGACCGCTCCAGGTCTCGGTACCCAGGGCAAGGCCACTGTGTCCCTCTGTCTTTCCCCAGCCACAAATTGAAGAGAAGCTAAATAAACGTTTCCTGGCTGAGTGATAACCAAAAAAAGTGTGTTAAACAAAAACATTTTTGTCATATTTGTCTTCTTTTGGACACACCCCCACCCTCAATCTTGCAAGTTTTAGCATTCTTTCAGGTAATGTTATTTAGTTCATAACTCATCATTTTAAACATCGTTCTTCCCATTTTCTCCTGAATTTAATGCAGTGGATTTCCCTCGCCACTCCTGAAAAATGTTTATTTTCAGTCCTCTTGAAATCTTTCAGATTCCTGAAGCTAGTTAGACTGCAAGAAAAATAAGTAACATTTGTTGGTTGTCTTCTGCACGTCGGGAGTTGTGCTTTGCTACTTCGCACTCACGGTTGCTAATTTGTGCCGTGACATGGCAGCAGGGGTTTGTACTGATGGGGACGGGACTCTGAGAGGCTAAAATAAGTTGCCTGAAGTCGCAGAGCCAGTAAACGCAGGTGATGGACTTAACTCTGGTGACAAAGCCTTGTGATTATCTCGTTGTGATACCAAAGTCAGGTAATTTACATCATGCTGATGACCCCCAAGTCTCCCCTTCACTCCATGTTTTGATTCTAACTCTAGTTTTAATGTTGGTTGAACATGCTCTGAATGATCTGTGATTATTTTCCGAAAGAAGACAGTGTGTGTCAGCCAGAGGACAGCCAGGGAAACAGAGACCCTTCCAGGGCCTTCACACGGAGGCGATGCGATACTGGGAGCTGGTTCCATGGATGATGAAAGAGCTAAGCAACTAAACCGGAGATGAGATAACCAGGAGATTAGAACAGCTCCTCCACCCCTACGGCTGGTGGAATAACGATGAGGTGTTGTCACCAGAAGCTAGGGTGCGGCAGACAGTGGAGCTTCTACTGGAAAAGAGAGAGGCAGACAGAGAGACACCAACTGACCCAGGCCTCTCTCTTTAGTGCTTGTGCCTTATTTAATCTTTTGCCAGCGCCCCCTGTTGGTGAAACCTATGCAGGAGCCAGAAGGCAATGGAATGTGGGAAACGTAGTTTCCTAAAATACAGAGGCAAGCAGGGAGTAGTGGCGAATGTATATAAAAGTGGCAAATAACCAAGTACGCAGGAATAGCCAAGCTTTCCTGTCATCCCTCCATTGAATTGAAGCAAACCCTGCGGTTGCTGGAGCTCGGCAGAGTCCAGTTCCAATCTTGACCTTGCCTTTCCTGTAGATGTCACGTGAGCAGCCTGAGCCTTGGTGGCTTCACCTTGAATAAAGGAGTGAAAATCCTTCCTATGTCAACATTATTGTCAAGGCGAGAAAGGTAGAAAGGGGAGAGCTCAGTTCATCACACAAAGTGTGCCGTTCACTAGTAGAAAGCATTTCCATTGATTTTTTTTTTAACCCTGTAAAGGTGGGATTCCGCTGCAGTGGGGTTTGTTGTTGATGTTGATGTTGCTTCTGGCGGGGACTGGAGGCTGCAGTGAACGTGTCATGAGCAGTTAGCAGGTAATGACGGAGTCCGTTCTCTTCCTCTGTAGGCAAGCTCGAAAGACCTTTTAAATCAGGGACTCGAGGGTTATGCAAGGAATTTTGCTGTCTTTCTCTATGTTTCCTGTTACCTCCCCCCAACCCACACACACACACACACACACATACTCACACACACACACACTCATCCGTGCACACTTTGTAATGTAAACCCTAGTAGACGTTGAGTCCTGTACGTTTTCTGTACCTGAGTTCTTTCACTGACACCTTACATTGCCCACTTTCCCTTCTGGGACCCCGGGAAGTCTGCTCCGAGCTCGCCGAGGAGGGAACTTCCTGACGCTGTAATTCAAACTCTCATTCTGTCGGCCCCAGAGAGACACAGACAGTCTGACCTACTGGTGAGGTCACCCCAAGTGCGAGTTTCTCGAGGATGCGTGTTCTTGTCCAAGAACAATACTCTCACTGGTGACCCCGGTTTATGGTAAGGATGGAAATGATTCATTAGCACTTGAGCAGACATGCTTGGGACAGCCGAGGCAGCCGGGGGCATTTCAGATCCTATTTGGTTCCCACAGACAGGCTTGGCAAGGGCGTTTTCAGCCTCCCTGATTGAAAGTCATCTTTCAAACCGAGGTGCTCTCCCTTCCTCAGGAAAAGGTGAGATGTTCCTGAAAAGGGACGCGTGAAGCAAACAGAGAGAAGGGAAGCCTGTTCACGCCAGACTCACGGAGGTCTGACAGACTGGGGCGTGCCGCAGGCCCCAGGAGAGAGCGCCTCAGGTCTGGGGCCCGCCGGCCAGAGAGCAGCAGAGTCTGTGTTTGAATGAAAACCCTGAGCAGCTATTCTCTCCTTTGCTAATTCAATAAATATTTAGTGAGTGCGTGCCAACCTACATCCCATGCTGGAGACACAGCAGGGAACAAACAGACAAACATCCCACCTCCGTGGAGACTGGAAGGAGAGATGAACAGTACAAAAGGTGAATAACATATTCCGTGCGTTTGATGTTTGTAACTGCCAAGGCAAAGCAGTAGAGCAGAAAAGGGAGGTGGGGGGTCTCGGTTTTAGACATGGTGGTCTCCTTGAGAGGCGCACGTAGGGCTTTGGGTAGGCGAGCAGAGTGTGACTCTGGGGCGGAAGGGCTTATCCAGTGGAGGGAGCCCCGGGACCATCTGGGGTGAGAGGGCCGGTGCGCTCCTGCTGAGATGCCACATCTGCATGGACTCTGCTGGTGCTTTGTGCCGAATGGCACTATAAACAAATGGCCACCAACTTAATGGACTATAAGCTAGAGTTAAAGCGTGTGTGTGTCTAAGTTCATTTTGGATAGGATTCTGTGGGTGGAAGTTGTTCAGCTTCTAGGACGTCAGGGCTGCCTGGACTTAGAAGCCACTATAGAGATTAACATTGACATTTTCCAGCTTTTTCTACTGTTTCATTTTCTTCCTGGGACATAAACATACAACTCCACTCACCCCCCCAAACCCACAGGAATCTTCATCCATCTCCAGTTCCCAGTGGGTGAAAGGACCTTCTAGGGCAGAACAAGCACCAAGAGGGGCAGTTGCTTGGGAGGTGACACACTGCGGAGGCAGCCTGTTGGGGAGTGGAGGGGGAGCCCCATAGGACAGAGGTGTCACTTGAGGTTCCTTGGTGGTGGCAGTGTTGTGGGGCCCTGCCTAGAGCCCCTTTATCAGACAAGTGGACCCTTCCTCCCGCTCGGTGAGGCGGCTGCTCATGGCTCTCATCTGCCCCTGCTCTGGAGAATTTCCTCTCCCTGCCGAGAGCTGCCTCCCTCACCCAGGAAGTTAGGCTCCAAGGAGAACATCCCACAGCCAAAGGCTGACAGAGGCAGGAGGACCACAGCTAGGTCTCCCAGCTTCAAGGAAGACAGCCCGGTGGTGTGATGGGTGCTCCAGAGCCTCCCTGGACCAGGCCGTGGTGGCTGGAACTTACTGGAGACCATGTCCTCGTTTAACCCCTTCCCCTTCCTTTCCTGATCCATGCCCCCCTTATAGGTTTCTCCTGAAGAGAACTCTTCAACACGTGCTGTGCACTCAATCCCAGTCTCGGAGCTGCCTACCCTACTGACAGCACCCTTTGAATTAGTTATATTGCTGTGTCACAAATGACCCCAATTAGCAGATTACAACAGTAGGCATTTATTATCTCACACGGTTTCTGTGAGTCAGGAATCCGGAAGCAGCTTAGAATGTCTTAGGAGCTTGCATTCAAGACGTCGATCCATCGTCGGCCAGGGCTGCAGCCTGAGGGGAGAGCAAGGCTTCGCATCCAGTTTGGGCTGCACCCTCCTTCTCAACGGGCATCTAGACCACGAGAAGATGGCATTTTGAGTGGCAGGGCAGGAGGATCTATTTTCAAGGTTGTTCGCTCCTGACGGGCACGTCGGTGCTGGCTGCTGGCCGGAGAGGTCAGTTCCTCGCCCCGTGTGGACCTCCGCCTTGGGCCGCTTGTGTCCCCGGGAGAGGCTGTTGCTCCCTGAGGACGGAGCCGTCTCGGAGAGGGCCAGGGAGAAGCTGCCGTGTTTTCATAATGGCCTTGCCTTGGAAGGCGTACCGTGTCATTTCTGCAGGACCCTGCTGATGGCACAGGCCAGCTCTATTCGTGATCAGAGGGAACTACACAAGAGCGCGACTACCAACCAGGAACTGAGGCTCTGTGGCGCCTTCTGGAGTCTGGCTACCACAGCCCGTAATGGGCTCTGAATTGTGACAATCCCCTTGATCTTGAACTGTTGGCCCCTCCTTCTGGCTTCCTGTGTATTTTCCAATGGTAAGATTCAGCCCAACACCCCCCCCTCCCGCCCAAATGACATTTTAAGTCCTAGTCTGGGTGACTCTGAAACTGTTGGTTTTAACCAGAAAACTTAACTGATGTCTCCATTTTTACTGAAAAAAATAACCGTATGAACAAGACCTGTGTTTTGATGGCTATGCAAATACATCGTCACTCGAAATGTCACCTTCTCATGGTCTGCACGCAGGTTGGGGAGGGTGGCGCAACCCCGACGGCGTGTGAAACCTTGTTCTCCCCTCAGGCCGCCACTTTCGGGAACACTGGGTTTAGGCAACGCGAAGTGGCTGGCGGGCAAGTCACGCAGGACTGAGAACTGGGGAACTTGAGCCAGGAGCTGTATTTCTGTTTTAGATCCGTGTCCAGCGCACAGATACAGAGGAATGCTGTTAATTTATTGTGAAATAGATATAACTCATTTTCATATTGCTTTATCATTTTCTCCTCTTCCAGGAATCCAGGGAAAGGGTTATAAGGCAGCCATGTCAGAAATCTGGTGTGGGGGTGGAGGCAGGGTCTCCAGCATTGCTCTTTGGCACGAATCAGAATTTGCAGCGTACACAGTGTATGTGGGTTTGGCTTCTACTCGAGGGTATTGATCTTCAGTTTCCTCTCCTTCTTCCCGTATCAGAGCAGTGTTTCACAGTCCCCTCTCTCCGACTGGCTGGGAAGAGTCACTGAGAAGTGGAACACAGTGGCACACTTGTGTTTTGATCTGTTTTCCTTTTACTTATTTGCTGTGTGATCTTGAACCAATAAGTCGACCTCTCTAAGCTTCTACTTTCTCATCTGTGAAAAATTAACACGTATATCCCAGAGCGATTTGGAGGATTAAGTGAGATTCTGCCTGTGTCAGCATAGCTCAGCAGTGCCCTATCATGGACAGCTGTACATAAGTGGAAACTGCCACATTTGTTGTCCCTCCTCCATAATACCTTCCCCAGTTGCTTCCTGTGGACCTGAAAACAATGGCTGTGCATCGGGGTACAGCAGGGCTCCCCAGGGTCCTGGGCATTTTTACTTTGCTCTCAGTTAAGTGTGGCACAGTTCCTATGGACTTGTGAGATCTAATTACATCCGACTCATCCCAACTCTGAGTTCAGAGATGTCATGCTGATAGCTTGAAATCAGCCATGCTGAGAATATTTACACCATGGGAAGAGGCCACAGTTGGAGTATTTACATCTTGGCCCTATAAGGCAGAGATCCTCTCATCTAACCAGTAAATAATGATTTACCAGTACATATCTTCCCAGGACTGTTTCTTCAGAAAAACAATTCTAATTACTCATCTACCTTCCTAGTCCCATCCCCCCAACCCCGCCCCACCAAAATGCCTCTTCAACCATCTCTCTTTTTTATTCTCTCTCTTAAATCTCCACAAAACTTTATTATTTTTCCTAGGCCACTCCTCCTCTCCATTTCTTTGCTTCACTATGGCGTCAGGGAATACTCCCCAAGCACTGATTTCATCATGCCCAGAGAGTCCTGCTCACAATCATCCGCAGCACCTGGGCTGTGGCAGTGGTGTGCCCACAATTGCTCAGAAGCAGGATTTTAAGTCTCCTGCTCCACTGTGTCCACTTGATGGATCCAGTGTCTGTAGTACGTGGCAATCTGTATGGAGGAAACATGGGCTCTACCCCAGGAAGATCTTGGTTTCAATCCCAGCTCTATCTCCTTCTAGTGGGGTGACCTTGGGAAATTTACTTCCCGTAGGGTTCCTGTGGGCTTACAAGTGTTAATGGGTTTTTAGTTCTCAGATCAGTGACTGGCATACAGTCAGTGCTCAGTAAATGTCAAGTCTTGTTATTATTATCCTTCTCACTCATCAATGTGCAGCCTCCCCCTGAACCTCCCCAAAGTTTCCCCTATTCCATAATTATGTCATGCTCAGTAGGACTGGATACTATTTTCCAAATTAAGAATGTCCTTTCCTCTCCCTTTCCCTCTGCAAATTCAGTCACTATTTAAGATCAGAGTCGAGCCTTAACTCACCCAAGAAAGCCCTCCCTAACTTCTTAGCTCACTTTACACCTCCCTACCTGAGAGAGGAACTGCGGTTCCAAGGGTGGTCACGTAGTTGGGGCCTGTTCACGGTGGGTTGGCATTGTGTGGGCAGAGGGACATCGCAGCTCCCGCCTTCCTGCAGGGCATCGATTCACGGTCAGAATGTGGCTGAGTAAAGAGCCCATTGGCATCCAGCTCAGACAGTGAAATGGGAAGAACAGGCTGGGCAGCACAAAGGAGGGGGCATCTCATTCACACGTGTGGCTTTCAGGGAGGGTGTCCCTGAGGAAATGACACATAAATTGAGGGGACCGAAGGGTGTGGACGGTATCCAGATGGAAATGGGAAGAGGTGGGGTAGGGTTTGGATTGTTCCAGAGAAAAAAGGGCATGTAAAGAGTCCCAGTACCTAGAGATACAATGATGACGTAGACAAGCTCAAGAGAGTTCACTGCCTGGGATGTAGAGTCTTGAGGCTGAGTCCCCAGGGCCTTGTCTGAACCTTAAGAAGTTGGCACGCTGTCCTGAGACCAGATCAGATTTCTATTCTTACAGGTTGCCCTCATGCTCATGGTGTTTCTGGGTTACCCACACTTACACCCATCAATGAAACAGCACTTCTCTGATTCTCAACATCATCTTCTCTAAAGTAGGATTTTGCTGAGTGTGCTGTAGGAGACAATGTGTGGGAAAGCACTTCAGAAACCCTTAAAGCTGTCTGCAGGAGGGGGATAATTATTAATTTTGGATGGAGAGTGTAGCCTCGTGTATCCCGGAGTACTGGAAAAAACTGAGTTCACACCCAAGCCTTCTCATTAGTTGGGAGGGGTGCTACACTTTCATGCTGATACCATTTCACAGATGGGGGTAACACCTAATGCATCAGGTTCTGAAGAAGAAGCGTTTATAGTGTTTGATTCTGGGACACAGAGTCGTGTTCAGTGAGTGTTAACCGTTACACACACACACACCACATATAGGCTCCAACTTACATTCCTTACGTAAGGGCAAAACATATCCGTATCTTAAAACAAAACAAAAAAGTGCCTAACATACAACTGGGCAAATAATAGCAAATTGCATCATAACATTAATGTAGATAGTGGAATAATGATGGTCTCTCCTGCTGTGTTTGGCATCAGACTAAATCAAAGCCACTGTCTTTGGTTTCCCTCACCTCCAATGCACACTCAGACAGACACACACACACACACACACCGTTTGTTTCGGGCTTCTTGATGCATTTGTCTTTGGAGTGATGGTTTAGATTTCTTGATGGATGTAAGTTTCAAGGTCCTTCATGCACGTAACTACTCCAAAAGCAAACAGAGGCCCGTCATGGCCCTCCTCCCTGGCCCATTGGCAATGGACAGCCCTGGGTCTGTGGGGTAATTGCAGGCAGCAATAAGATACACTCCAAGGTTCGAGACTCACGTAGGGTTTAAAGAAGGAGTTCTCAAGTTTGCAAAATGTTGCCCAGGCTTTCCTGGGACCCAGGGAACTGCTGGTAATTTTAGAGCTTTCTCCTTTATTGCTAGGGGTTTTCCACTGAATTACACATACAATTTGGCACATGTACTGCAAAATATATGGTTTTCATTTTCTGCGACTAGATAAGCCTAGAGCACAAGGGATTAATTAAAAACAACAGGCTGGAGTGATTCCTCTCCCCACATCTAGTTCTAGGAGCAGCTTAGCATATTAATCTTTGGTTTGTGCTTATTAACATAATTGGAGGCATGGCAATCCTCTCCTCCTAGGTGAGAGACCACAAGGAGGGCGGAGGAAAGCTAGTGCGTCCTGGAGAATGACGAGGGTCATTGGCAATAATGGTCAGCTAGATGAATCAGGTTTGGAGCCTCCAGTTTTGTTTCAAGTGTGAGATTTCCTGAGCTGTGGTTTTCCATGGGGTTGGCCTTTATGTTGGAAATCTGACATTATTTAAAAGTTGGCTAATCTAAAGAGTACCTTCTGGAGTTTTGTCAATTAGTCAGTCCTGCCTCCGCAAAGCCTCCAGTGTACGACAGAGGATGGCTCGGCCTGTCTGTAGCTCATGGAGAGGCGGGGCAGAGTCCATCATGGCCTGTGAGTTTGAAACTAAGTGGAAGTGCAATCTATAGACAAGGGTCTCCTTGTATCTCTCCTGGTATCTCTCTTCTGCTGTTATCCTCAGCCACCTGATGGTGACCTGACCTAAGGACCTGGGCTTGCCCACCTTCCCTCCCATGGTCCTTCCTGCTTCCCACCTTCAACAGTGATTGAGTACGTGCTCTGTGTGAGGAGCCAGGCATAGTGTTCACTCTCTAGTTGGGGAGATAATACTTAAACCTAGTGCCTGCGTTATAGCCACCTGTGATTGTTGTGATTTGATCGTCAGCTGCCTGGAATTCTGGAGTGTGGACAGGGAGCAGGGTGCCTTTGTGCTGAAGGGACAAAGAGAGCCCCTAATGGGAACAGTGGATGGAGGGAGGGCCTTGGACAATGGAAGGGCATGAGGAATACAAAGGTGGTGTTTCACCAAGGAAGGAACACAACTGACCGGAGAACATGGACACATTTCAACTTTGGGAGTAAGCACAAGATAATATAGGTAAACTCTTATGTTTTATATACCAATTGGCAGAGAGTTTTTTTTTCTTCAAAGAAATTCCCTAAGGCTGGCAAGAATAAAATAAAATGGCCACATGCAGACATTTAGAAGAAGTCTGAGATGTCAGCTATCAATTTTCATTAATCTAGCTGAAAGATTGGGAAAAAATGCTCTTATTTATTAATTAAATTATTAATTAGCTAAACATAGCAAAATACTCTAAATTACCTACAATCAGGGGATGATGAAGCGACTGTAATGGATAGAAATTATGTAGCTTTCCTAAATGACATCTTTGAAGAGTATATAATAACCTAAAAGTTCTCAGAATTATTAAGTGGAAAAATTAGAATAAAATGTTTATATACACATATAATCAAAACTGTTTTAAATGAACACGGTAAAGCATAAAGGAGACATACCAACATGCCTCCAAGGGCCACCCTTAATAGGTAACAATGAAAAGGGAAGGAATGGCTAGGATTTTAACGGGGTGGCGATTCAGGAAGGCGGAAGCTGTAGGAAACGCACCTGCATAGGAAATTCACGCACCCATTGTCTCGGGCCTCCCAGCTGATACAGATGTCAGAATTATTTTTGATGATTTGAGCTTTTTCTACCAAAATGCATTTTAAGCTTTTTTATAGTAAAACCGATAGAAGCTTCAACTGTGCCCACCAACGAGCAGGCCTTGATGAATAAAGGAACAGTAGCTTTAGTTCTCAGTAAGCTAGACCCGCCCGTGCTGGGCAGAAATGCCCTTCCTCAGCCAGTCACGCTGCAGAGAAGGACGCAACGCACAGGAGGCGTGAACCTGCTCAGAGCTGCAACTCAAATCCCTAAGGATGTACGTAGGGAGGAAAACGATGCTTGACTTAAGACAAAAGAAAACACAGCCACCGCATTTTCTTCCCCCCTTCACTCTTTCTTTACTTCTTAGTGGGGTTGAAAAGTAGGAGACCTGGTTTTAGGGTCGGCCCTGGTATTTGTTCACGGTGTGGCCTGGTCAAGGCTCTCCTCTGTCAGGGCCTCCGTTTTCCCTTCTGTGAAGTGCATTGCGGTCCGTTCTGAGCAGCTGGAGACGGGGCTCAGGCCAGCAGAACTTAAGAATGAAATTTCTTAAGGATAAACAAGAGACCACAAAAATCCATGTATGTTTGTGTTTATTCTAATTTAACATAACCTCCAAGTAAAATTTGCACAGCAGTAGGATGCAATACAGTCAAATTTTGGCATGGGGTGGACACTTGCGTCCCATTCAAAAAACACAGGCTATTTAATTGGCTTTCAAAGGCCCTTCCAGTCTTAGGACCTCAGCATCTCTGGGGTTTGAACTGCCACTTACGCCCCCTGGAGCTCCGCATTTCTGAGATGAGCATCCAAATTTGGGATTTTCTTCAGTATCCCTTGTAGCACCCAGGAAAACAATGTAAGCCTCAGTCTTTCTTCTCTAGGCCGGGGTCTTGGTAAAGGCTCCTGTGCATTTTACACAAAACATGAGGCATTTCCTTACCTCAGGGATCCAGGAGAGAAGTCTAGTGTCCACTATTACGTGTACGGTCCTGTCCTCTTTCTATCATCCTTAAACCTGGGGCCCAGTTAAGATTTTTACTTCTAAGAAAGATGTTAAAACTACTACGACTACTATGTAATAATTATAATATTCCATATTAGAGCTATGACCACTATTAATAGTACTCATGAGACTAACTGAATCAGTTAAAGTGTTTTAGAAGCAAGTCACTGAAACTTCTCTGGGCAATCAACAGAAAGGGAATTTACTAAAAGCATGTGGGATTGAAAGAACAGTTGGACAGACAGACCTCAGCAAGGACAGGAACCAGGGCTTTTTATGGGATGAGATAGCAGGAGGTACTAAACAGCTTCTTTGGGTAACAGTACTCCCATGAATCACCTCTGTCCATGCAATTCAATTTAGATTGGAGAGAGAGAGCGCACACGAGAGCGTGAAGATGGTGGTGCTGGCGGGGCTTACAGGCTCATTGCCCAGGAGAGGAAACAAACATTTCGACCTTTTTTGACAATTTATGTGAACACATACAAGAGGATCGACTGACACTATGTATAGTACATTATTCCTAACCCTCAGCACTAACTCTCGAAGAAGCGTTCATGTACCTTTTCTACTGGTAAAGCGCCTGAGGTTCAGAGGTGAAGTAACTCACACAGGGTCACACAGTAGAGTTGCTGAGACTCAAACCGTGTCTTTCCGATTCTCGTCAACAGCCCCAGTCTGCTCGCCTTGGCCCTCACTCATCAGAAAACCATCCCCTCATGGTCCAAATTCCACTTGGTCAGTTCAGTTTGTTTTCTAAATCAACTGATGCTCTTTCTCTTCGGTTTCACAAAGTTCGATGTCCTGGATCAAAAGGAAAATGCTCACCGTGACAGCAAATGTTTTTTCTCGTCCAGAATTGATCCCCTTTCTTTCCGGAAACAGCCTGACATTTGATTACATGTTCCTTTATTTGGATAGTGTCTGATCACTATTTAAATCTATGTGGGGTTTTGTATCCCCACTTTCTAAAAGAGGCACTAGATTAATATTTCTTGAAGGAATGAATGCAGCTCATAGAAGCAGACCACACGACAACTTTAACGCCTCTCCTTGGCCGGTAACTAATGCGAAGTCTATTCCCCAGTCCCGCTCTTTCTCCTGCCTCCCTGCTTCCGTACCTTCTCCTCTGTTCTCCCAGTCAACCAGGCTGGCATCTCCCGGGTGTTTCTGTGTGTCCCCGTCGGACCCTGTAAACCGAATGCCCCTGCCCGCAGCATACCCATCGGGAGTATCGGTGACATAACATGGAGCTAGGGAACACACTTCCCGTCACAGTCCCCTTCCTTGCCCTCTTCCTTTAGCCTTTTTTCTGTAGCAGCGTGTGATTGTCCTGCGTGTGATTGTCCTGGAGCCAGCCCTCGCTGACAAGTCCTTGCTTCCGTCTCCGGACTTGAATCTCAACACCACCGTCCCAGCTAAGACCTTGGCTCTTTCGGTTTGCCTGGACAGCTAATCCCACCCTCATGATGAAACAAAGCATGAAGGTGAAGCCACCCTTGCTCAGCAGGTCCCCAGCACCCCAAAGCTAATGCACAGCTCCCTGGCACAAGAACGCCCTTCCCCTCTGGATTGCCTGGGCCGGCAGGGGTGGGAGAGTGAGCATGTTATCTCCCTCATTGCTCCTGTCCACCTAAGACCCGGTGTCTGCCATCTTCATCCTGCTCAATCTCTCACTGCCTTTCCATTCCCGGGGCAGCTAACTATAGATCAGGACCCCAGTGCCTGTTGTCAGAAGTGTCTGTCCTCTTCCTTCCCGTCTCCCTGCCTCCAGTCTCACCCCTTGAGGTTTGTTGAGCAGGGAAGCCAGTGTGAATTGCTCTGCATGCAATACATTCAGGAGGTCCCCAGGCAGGGAGGCACCTTGCAGGACCTTTGGGGACCTTCTCCCACCAGAATGGGCTGCTCTTCACTCTTGTTCCTGAATGTTTCTTCCCCTGCACCCCGCAGTCAAGCCACACTGGGCCACAAAGTTCCTCTTCTCCTTTGCTCTGATTATTTTTTCCATTATTTTGAAGGGGAGATATGAATAAGGAACTCCTCACACGGTTGTATTTCATCCTCTGAAAACCTTACCCATATTTCAGGACCCAGCTCACCGCCACTTTTTCCCTAGTGCCGTCCCTCTCCTCTGTGGTCAAAATCAACCTCTCTCTCTCTCTCTCTCTCTCTCTCTCCCCCTCTCTCCCTCCCTCTCTCTCTCCCTCCCTCTCTCTCTCTCTCTCTGCTCCTGTTACATTTTCTGCTGTTCTTAGAAGACAAATGCCATCTGCTCATTATCATGATCATGAGTAGTGTCTGACCACCACCCAGACCAGCGATCCTCAAGTGTGATCCTTCAGTTCCTTGACAAAGAGTCACCCGGGAAGGAGGGTGGCGAGGGCGGTCCCTGTTCCCGTGCAGTTTCCCCAGCCCACTCCAGGAATGGACGCCTGTTCTTCACGCTGTCCAGCACCTACTGCTGTTCTTTCCAGAGACAGAATCCTAACTTCCTCGTGGGGAATTTCCTCCCCGCCATTCACAGTCTTTCTCGGGGATAATCATGGAAGGTGCTGTGCCCTCTCTCCCAAAAGACAAGCTGGTGGCACATTCCGTTCTGAATTTGGAGTTAAAAAGGACAGAAAATTTATCCATTAAAAAGGGCTCAGAAGGTTTTTCCATTAGTGTCCTCCAACCTACAACACCCACTGCTTTCCCGACCAAGTTAAATTGTAGAAGGAAATCATCGCAGGCCCTGTGGTGAGACATGTGATGGGAACCCGCGCAGCCTCATTGGATGGAAAGAGAGCTGAGCGCCGTGCCTCAGCGGGGCCGCTGCCAGGGCCAGGCTGTGTGGCTCCCGGCCCAAGAAAGGAAAAATGGAATGACTGAGTCAGAATACTTGGGATGAGAACCAAGAGATTTGCGTTTTTATCCAAACTTCCCCGGTTTCTTTCTTTTAATAACCTTTTTTGTTTTGGAATAGTTTTAGATTTACAGAAAAGTTGTGAGGAGAGTGGTGGATTCCCTTATACCTCATACTGTTTCCGGTTGTCAATATTTGCCTTCTCCGTTAGTTCTCGCACCTTCACACACCCGCTGTGCTCCCTGCGGCGAAACGGAGAAGCGGACACTGGTACATTGCTGTTAACTGAATTCCAGTTTCCCCATCAACGTCCTCTTTCTGCTCCAGCATCCAGTCCGGGTACCACAGTGCATTTAGTCGGCCCGTCTCCCTTGCATCCTTTGGTCGGTGACAGCTTCTCAGTCTGCCTCGTGTGCTGTGACCTTGGCAGTGTTGAGTTGTTCTGGCTGGATGCCTTGTCGAATGCCTGCTCTCTCCCCCAGTGATTTCGACACCACACTGCACTGTTACTATCGTGTGCCGCACCATCTACGTGTGCCTGGCGCAGAGCGCGAGTCGGGGGGCACGTGCTGATGTCATGCGCACCGCAGCCCATCTCACTGCTCTGTGTCGGGAGCCAGGCCTCCCTCCCTCTGCCTCCCCCACCGCGCCCGGTCACTGCACACTTTGTGACAAGACTCTGAGCAGCTCCCACACTGTGATGGAGCAGAATGCATTGGACTCTAGGGGTTTCAGACGCAAATAATCACATAATTACAAAGGAAAACTCTAATTGCGATCATCTGACCACATTTTGACATCTCTCTTTCAGTCCATTCATGAATGTGTCGCTCAGAGCCCCATCAGATAAAAAGAAGGGAAGAGAGAGGGACTGCTGAGCACTCTCATCAGAGCCGGGAAGACAGGCTCTTGCTCCAGGCGTGTTTATAAATGTAAAAATATTTCAGATGCTTTTGCGATGTTGCTTATTTTGGTTCGGTGGCCAGGGGGAATGTGTTGAGGGGACGGCGTTTCATCCAGTCGAGCTGCTGCTGGGTGGCGGGTGCTCTTGGCTCTGCTGAAGGGGAAGCACCGCCGTGCTGGGGCTGCTGTTTCATGAAGTTAAGATGAACAGACTCAGTTCAAACACCGACTGAAAACGCCACCCATCAAAAGCATTTATCGAGTAAAGCTTAGTGGATCTTGACGCCATATTAAGCACATCCCATACATAAACGCCTAATGCTGATACCATTCTAAGAAGCTCAGAGTTTTAGTTCTGCTCTTCTGCCAATAGTAACTGATGAAAGGATAAAGCTTGAGAGGAAATGCTGCGGATCAGGAGACTCTAAAAGGCCAAGCTGGGGATGGAACACGAATCTCTATAGGACTCAAGCCAACACTTTGGTCTTTACTCTTCAGAGCCAGCAGACGCTGACTGATTTTTTCTTTCCCAGGTATAGACGCACACACACACTCGTCTATCACTCGTTTATGATCATTACTACTAAATAAACAAAATCAGTGTTTCCCCTGTTATTTTGTAATTCAATACACTTGCTCTGCAGCATTATACAGCACAGCATTCTTCAAGATGGGGTCCATGAGGCAAATGCATCAAACCCCCTTGGGGACATTGTCAGGGATGCCCATTCCTGGACCCTGGTGCAGACCTCCCGAATTAGAAAACCCTGGCAGTGGGGCTCGTGCTGTAACTAAACAAGCTATGCGTGCAGTTGATGCAAAGTCTTACGAAGCTTGAGACCCTCCTCTGCAGGGCCACACACTGGACTGGGACCTGGGCGGGGCGGGGCGGCTTGTGTGGTTTCAAGTCTGGGAATTTCTCGCCCCTTCACCTCGGACAAATCAGAGCCTCAGCTGTAAAGTGGGCAGTTTCTCACTTTTCATGGTTACTGTGAAGATTATAAGAGAAAATGTGGATGTGAGCCTGCTCTCCCTGAGAAAGGAAGCATCTCACAGCTCTAAATATATGGGAGGGAGGAGAATGCCAGAATAGCGCGGTGCTGTAATGTTGTATGTTTCTCATCTGACGGCAGGAAGGCTTTGAGGTGGCTTCATGTAACCGCGAATAGTGCAACGGGCTTGAAACAACCCCCAGGGGCACTTGTGCTGAAAGGAAAGGATTGATACGAAAACACACAAGCCAGGTGGAAGGGTCACATTTACTAGCACAGCCTCGAGACCTGGGTTTCTCGGCCTCAGCACTCTGGATATTTGGGGCTGGATAATTCTTTGTTCTGGCGACTGTCCTGAGCAGGGAAGGACATTGAACAGCACTCCTGGCCTCAGCCCAGGTGGATGCGAGATGCCAGCAGCATCCCCCCTCCCCTGTTGTGACCATCAAAAATGTCTTCAGACATTGACAAATGGCCCCTGGGAAGGGAGGTGGGTGGGAGGCAGAAGTAGCCCTGGTTGGGAACTGCCCCTCTCAGGGAGATAGAACTGGTTCAAACCCTGGCTCCACCATTTAACGACCTCTGTGGATTTAGCAACATGTTTAATCTCCTGAAGCCTTGGTGATCTTAGATTAGTATCCCCCCCTTCGTTTATTTAATAGCTAAGTCCCTACCCCACAGTGTTCTTGTAAGGATTACACACAAAAAAAACGTATATCAAGAATATAGCAAAATTCTTGGGGCTGTGCTCTTGTGTGTGTGTGTGAGTGTGTGGTTTAATAAATCTTAGAATTTTGCCAGACTTTAAACATTTGACTTCCACATTCCTTTTGCAGAAAGGGATTTTGAAAAAACAAAAACAAAAAAAAAAACCCTGAGAATTCTTAACTGTGGGTCCGGAACCCTGAACCAAGGACGTTCTTCCTGGAATGAGGGCACTGCATGTCTGAGCGGAACCAGACATTATTTTTCCTAGAGTCAGAAGACTGTCGACACCTGGTGTTCTGCAGAGCAGTGCCATTTGGACCCGGTGCATGCCAGAGCTTTTCATCAGGCCGCACTGAAATCACTTGTCTCCTCACGACCTGAACACGCCGGCCCGGCCCACTGGCAGAGCTGAACCAAGGAGGTGTTGGGCCAGCCCTCCCTCGGTCTGGCTGTTTGAACCCCGAATCTGGGGGTGGCTGCTCTTGCGAGAGAATGGGAGGTTTTAACATTTGGGACAAATTAACCAGTTTGACAAAAGCAAAACAGTTCCCTTTTAAGATGAAGTGCTCCTTAAGTGCCTATGCAGTTTCCAGCCCAGACAGCTCTTTTCTCCTCCCCTGTCTGGTCCGGAGGGGCACTGGAACCCCACGTGCGAGGGGATCATCAGACGTGGTTCTCCTGTGGGCCCGGCTCTGCGGAGTTGAGTGATTAGGCCCCGATAACGATCTCAGTCGAGCCTGAACTTGGCCTGAACCCAGAGCTTTCTGCTTTTCCTGCCATTCCCGCTGATGACTTTGCTGTGCCCCCTCCCACCACCTCCCACCTCCAGTCATTTGAATGCTTTCTCTGCTATTGTTTCTCCCACAACAATAGCCATAACAGCTTGATACTTTTCCTGGCCTGGGCCCAGTTTTCAGGAGTGCTAATCAATAACCCAAATCCTTTCTTCCAGAATTCCTCCTGTGCCTCTGGGGAAAGCCACATCCTGCTTGCAGTTGGTTAATGAATGTCACAAGGAATCAGGGTGATGAATATCTGCTTTCCTCAACCCCCACTAGCCTCTCATAGTGGCAGGATGGCATGTGGGTTACTCACCCTGCGATTAAATACTCGTCACCTTACAAAACGATGTGTTCCCTTGTGGGACAGTACCTGCTGTTTTTCCCCACGGTAGCTGTCTGGCCATGTCCTTCCTATCGCTTATCAGCACCCATAACTTCTTCATTAATTTATTCATTCATTTGTTGACTCTGGGCCTCCTTCCCCCAACAAATGTAAGCTCCATGAGGACAGGGAACTGCTTGATCTGGTGAACACTGACTGGGCTTTCACGTGCTTTTTGATTATTAGCCGTGCAGTAGATAGTTCACTGCTTGAGGCAGACAGCTCCCCTGGTGCACAGAGCTCACACCCACGTTCGTGTTTTACCCCTGCACGCAGCCTGGGCACTGATGCAGACAGAGCGCCAGGATGTGCTGCCAGGGACCCCGGCGAGGAGTCAGGAAAAGCCGTTAAAGTCCTGCCTTCCCACTCGCAAGGGCCTCCACCAATGAACGACTGCAATGAGCTGCAATGCAATAAGCTTAACTATACAGTATAATGCCCAATTCAAACGTTGTTGTAAAGATTAGAAAATTTTTCTAGAGTACTTAGCAGTGCTCGCACGTAGTAGGTGTTTGGGAAATATGTTTTGAATTGCACCGAGGAGATCAGGTGACTGTCATCAGCAGGGCCAGGAGAGGCCCAGGGCCAGAGGGGAGGGGGTGTGGCCCGTCCATCTGTCCCCCTAAACTGGACTCTCTGTCTTCGCAGAGGGTAGCAGACTGAAGTGGCCCATTCCTTCATTCTTGAAAGCCCTCTGAGCACCCCGGGCGCCTGCAGGAGCATGCCCACAGGGTGACAGCGTCAGTGCGGGGGGCTGTGCTCTTGGGCCACCTGCCTCAGTCATTTCCTAACAGAATTGATTTCAAACATGCGTTTCCTTTCCTTTCCTTTCAGCTTGTGGCTGCCTGGAGTTCTAAACCGTTAGTTCCCCCAAATGTGCCTGGATCCCGGATGCTGTACAAACACAACCCATACAAGCACGCGCGCGCGCGCACACACACACACACACACACACACACACACTTCAGGCATTTGTCTGTCACTGTCCTAAATTAAGAACGAATCACAGTCAGTTTAAATCTCCCAGTTTAATAAACAGCAGATCTCCAAATGTCAGAGTGTCTAGTCTTTTTGCAAAGCCTTTAACTTGTGGTTCACATTTGCGACTAAGGAAAAAAGTGGTAAATGACATGAAATGGGGAGGGAGGGGCTGTTGTAGGAGCAGATGGGTTACTCACCCGGCCAGGAATGTGAGGACAAGCGGTGCAAGGCTGATCTCCACCACGCAGCTGGGCCGCGCACAGGCCTCTGGTCCCCGCAGACCCTGCCCGGGGTCTCAGGTTCCGATCAGGGCAGCCTGGGGCTCTGCTTCGCGGTGAGCAGCTAGCTGTTGAGCAACAGGGATTGCCTTTTCAAAGATGTGTCCGGAGTGGAAGAGCTTCCAATTCATAACAGGGTGCCGGTTTTTCGGGGCCCAAGGAAACCTCATCTCTGTCTCCAGATTGCGAGGCGCTTTTGAGCACGGCCTGTGCTGTGCCAACCCTGGTTTTGGCTGGTGGTGTTCGTGGGAGACCTTTTGAAGTAGTGGGGCAAGGGTAGAGCGCGTGGGACCAGGAGCGGATCCTGGGCCTGGTCCTACCGTAAACTTTTTATGGATCCTAAAAGAATTCACTTCCCGCCTCTGGGCCCTTGTTTCCTCATCTATGATCTGAGGAAGGCTTCACATCTGTTGCTTGAAAATTACGGTCTGGGCAGCATTGGGAGGTTTTTAAATATTAAGGCTGTATGTACACCTCCCACCCACGCTCCTACCAGAGCAATGCCACTGGGGTAGGATGAATAATGGCCCCCAAAGGTGTCCACATCCAATCCCTGCGTCTCTGAGTAGGTGTCCTTACATGGAAAGGGGAGTTTGCAGATGCAGTTAAGTTAAGGCTCTTGAGATGCAGAGGCGAGCCTGGATCACCCAGGTGCAGTCAGTGTAATCACAACTCTCTCTATAAGGAGCGGGCAGCAGAGTAGGGTGAGAGAGCGGGTGCAAGGAACGATGCAGAGAGAGGCTGGAGGTTGCCCTGCAGCGGGCTTTGAAGCCGGAGGAAGGGGCCACGACACAAGGGATGCAGGCGGCTCCCAGAGGCTGGGGAAAGGCAAAGAGAGAAAGGAAGAGAGGGAGGGAGGGCACGAGGGAGGGAGGAAAGGATTGTCCTATGGCCTTCAGAGAGCTGTGCACCCTGCTGATACTTTGATGGTAGGTCTTGTGACTTCCAGGTGATACATTTGTGGTGTTGTCAGCCACTAAGCTTGTGGTAATTTTTTACAGCAGCCCTAGGAGATGAACACACACCCCTTTGATTTACACACTGGGATTTCACCTAAGATTTCATCTGAGGCAGAATTTCGGTGGTTAAAAGTGTTTGAGAGCCACCAGGAGAGTTGGTCCCTGAGGTTCATTTCAGTTGGAAACAACTTTGACAGACTCCGCAGTATCAAAGGACCACTCCAGGGACCCAGAATGTGAGCCCTTACCGTCTGCAGGGCGGGGGTCGGGGAGGGGTGAACACACCCGCTTTGTCACGTCCTCTGCCATCATCAAGCCAGCCGTGCCTCAGGGATGGCTCTTCCTCTCCCTTCAATCAGCAGCCCTTCGGGGTGTGGGAGGACCTTTTGCTCCTGCAGGATACCCTCCGGGAGAGGGTAATGGAGGGGCCGTTTCCTGTCCTTTCACAGCAGTTTCCTGTGATAGCTCCAGGACACAGCTCCTCTGTCAGGATGCCATCTCTGATAACCTCTAGCAAGTTCTCCGTGACAGCGCAAGCTCCGGGAGGGCAGGGCCTCTGCTGGGGGGCCCACCGTGCTGTTCCCTACGCAGGCCCTGTGGTCATGACACTCAGTGACTGCTTTTGGAATCAGTGAAAAGATAAGTGAATAAAAGACCAGTGGCTCTTGTGGGGATGCAAAATGGTACAGACATCTTTGTAGAGAGTTTGGCAGTTTCTTATAAAATGAAATATACCCTTTACATTAAGACCCAGCAATCATGCTCTTTGGTATTTACCCAAATGTATTGGACACTTGTGTCCACATGTAAACCTGCTCACAGACATTTACAGCAGCTTTATTTGTCATTGCCCAAACTTGGACGCAAATAAGATGTCCTTCCGTAGGTGATGGATAAATGGCTGTGGTCCATCCAGACAATGGAGTGTTATTCAGCACTAAAAAGAAATGAGCCATCAAGCCATGAAAAGACACAGAGGAACTTTAAATGTGTATTCCTAAGAGAAAAAAGCCAATATGAAAAGGCTGCGTACTGTATAATTCCAATTATATGTCATTCTGGAAAAAGAATAACCATGGAGATAGTATGAGGAGCAGTACTTTACAGGGGCCGGGGAGGGAGAAACGACAGGAGAGCGTAGAGGGTTTTTAGGCCAGTAAACTATTCTGTATGATACTACAACGGTGAATACGAGGTGGGGGGCCAAAAACCCTAGGATTTATTTATAAAAAATCGTGTATTTATTCTTATATAGTTAAACTTCAGTTACCTTCAACGTCCTCTCCATTTGATGCAATACACCTCTCAAGACATTTTTCCCACTGCCTAAAACAGCTTTTGAATGTGTCGATTTTGATGCCTTTTAGTGTTTCTGCCAGTTTTTTTGTTTTACCTCTTCCATATTGGCAAAATGTTTCCCTTTGAGGACTTTTTTCATCTGGGGACACACACGAAAAAAGTCGCTCAGGTGAATGGGGACGGTGAGGCACCCTCCCTAATAGGAGGTCATGTCATCCTTGGTCAAAAACTGCTGAACACTGAGCGTGATGTGGGCAGGTGCACTTGTAAATCATCCATCATGACATGGGCAAATGCATTGAAAAAATCTTCACAAAAATTCACTGAAGCCGAACGCAGCCTCTCACAATACCACCTGCTGGTACAGTGACACAGATGGGTTCCTAGAGCACTCATCTAGCAGGAGAAGCCTGTACTGCAAGGGACCACCCTCCAGAAGATAATTCCAGTTTTTCGGGGGGTCCCCCCTCGTACATGTCATTATACATTCGTCCAAACCCATGGAATGCACATCACCAAGAGTGAGCCCTGATGAAAGCTGTGGATTTCGGGTGATAATGACGTGTCATTGCAGATTCATTAATTGCCACTTCGTGCCACTCTAGTGGGGGAGGCTGTATGTTGGGGGGACAGGGAGTATGTGGAAACTCTCTGTGCCTTCTGCCTAAAAAGCTAAAAAATAAAAGACCCCTAAAACCGTGGGTCAACCTGCCATCTCCTAAGCAGACCCTGAATTTTTTGTGCCTCTAATGCCTTGTAGTAACTGTTACCCTGAGAAGGAATTCCTTTATCTCCTTCTCTTACCTTCTCTGAACAATGCCTTATGATTCAAGATTCTTCTGACGCTTTTCTGTCTCCCCCCTTGCCCACACACATCACCAGCACCTTGGCTGAGTTCTGTGTCCTCATTGTGGGCCTCAGTGCCCTCCAAGGGTATAGCCTAACTGTCCTGAGGCACGAACCCGTGCCTCACTGTCATTGTCAATGCTATCCACACTCCCTGTTGTCTGTGAGTTCTGGTGATGCTAAAAACACCCTGTGTCTGCATTGTTGAGGCCCTGCGCGGTTCCTTGTCTGTGGCAGGGCTCAGACAGTACTTGTTGACTGAATGACTGAGATTAAGAGATGAGCATCAAGAGTTTTACCCTCTATTTACATAGCAGTTTAAGTTTAGCTGACTGTCTTCATGTTTAGAGATTTGTAAATAAATCACTTAAAAGAAACCCAGAAAAGGAAGTAATGATGACTGAGGGTCAACAGAATCAGCCATGTTTAATTGTGCTTCCCTTGTTTCAGAATAGGGCTAATTAGAGAGAGAGTGCGCACATGTGCGAGAGAGAGATGCTAAGGCTCTAATATCTCCAGTTTTCAGCAAGGCAGATGACAGTGATTGGGAACAAGAAAAATGTGGCTGGATTGTAATACACCGAACAACAGAGTTGGTATCCAAAATGAGGTTGATGGCCGACAGTAACTGGAGGTGTTTGATCAATAGAGAGAAAGTGCAAGCACTGGGTTGGAGCAGAACCTCGGTCGCCATGAGGGACCAGGCAGGGTTCTGAATTTCCTCCAGTCCCAACAGCCTGTGATCTTACAGAATATGTGCATTCAATCGAGGTACCAGAATTCTCAGATAGGAGGAAAGCATACTCCCACAACAACAGCGGTTCTGGACTCTTTCAGGACCTTATTAGCTTAATTCCAGCCAGTTATTTTTTTACAGCTTTCATGAGTCTAATTCAAAACACATTGTGAAGCCAAACCTTTGCTGGGCTCGAGAATGTAACTAATAAAAAGGCAAATACATCAAGGTTGCCAAACACTGCGAAAGAGGAGTATATGACACCAGCTCTAATGTGCGAAACTACGGAGCCTTATTTTTGTTCTCCTTCTGCTAGGAAACACAAGGGCCGTCTCGTGCTCTGGGAGGAAGGCCCTTGCAATACTTAGCAATGACTTTTGAGAAATCGTTATTATCCGAGGAGAAGCCCCTCACATCTAGCTACAGTGATCTAGGTAGGATCCGACACCGACCTGTTCTGGGGGGCTCCATGCAAGGCTGTGCCTCTCAAATGTTGTGTCCTTTGGCAGCCAGAGAAACCTCAAATCCTGGTGAAAAAACAAAACCTCACATCGCAGTCCCCGAGGTGATGCTGCGGTCAGGGGGCTGCAGATGAGCTGCCACGAGGGCCCGTGTGGCCCTTGGGGTAAAGAGCCTCCCCTCCCTCTTTGTTGCCTGGCAACCCGTGCCCCTCCCTGCTGCCCCTGGCAGTGCCCCTTCTCAGACCCCAGTGGAAACCCTGCAGACAGAGAACCCACCTGCCCGTTCCTTCCGCAGAGTGATGAGTGGTGTTGCCAAGTGAGCAGTGGCTCCTCTAGTTTATCCTGAGTGCGATCCCTTAAGTGTATTCAAAATATAGTTTATTTTGTCTTAAAAATTCAGGCAGTGCCCTTCACATAGCAGGTGCACAGTAAGTGTATATATGTTGGACCACATTTCCTTGTTGAATTTCGTGGCATGTTAAGAATAGTCCTGGGCTACCGAGAGAACAGCTTTCCACTGCGCTGAGTACAAAGACAAAACACCTAAGCGTGGCTTCCGTGTGTGGCCTCTTCCCAGAGGCTCTGCCTCTCACACCTGCCTGCGCCTTCCTTTCTGCACGTGCTCCCCTTCCAGCGGGAACACCCTTCCTCTCCTCCCACCTGGTCAGCTCCGGCTCATGCTTCAGACCGCTGCCCCGCCAGTCCCCTCCTCTCCCGGTCCCGTCCACACGCTGTGCCGCCGGGCGAAAGAGGAGTATATGACACCAGCTCTCCTGGCCCGGCTCCTGAAATACTTAGTGACAGTCTCACTTTTCGCTCCCCCGGGTGATTCGTGGTCAATGGCCATCACTTCCACTGGAGTGTAATTGACACGAGGGCTTCCTTTTGCATATTTGGTGTCTAACATGTCACATAGTGTTTAACATATCCTGAAAGCTCAGTAAATCTTTGTTGGATGGATGAATGAATGAATGAATTTGCTTTAGTCGGCTGCCATCAACTGGTTGATGCCCACCTCTCTGGCCTTCAGTTTTATTCTTTAACATCAGGATAAGAATATCTGTATTTCCTACCTTATAGGATTTTATTAGAATCATATGAAATACTGTGCAGCATTTGGCATATTGTGGAAACTCAAATATTTGCTGAAATAAATGGCTGGACTTAAAACTTTGGCAGCATCTCACAATTGTGATGTACCTGACATTCTACATTTTCTCTTCACCCAGAAAACATCTCATCCTGGACTTTCCCCACTACAATTTCACTTCTTGATATTTTTCTCCCAAGTCCGCCATGTCTTCTAGGCATGGTCTAAGAGTAATGATAATAATATCTCACATTTGTACATTTCTTATGAGTTTATGAATTGCTTAGCAGCTCTGTCCGCGCATTCCATCAGCAGCAATGGATTAAACAATACTTTAGTGTATTCACATAATGGAATATCACACAATGAGAACAAATGATGGAAGCTCCTCACAACCATATGGCGAATCTAATAAATACAGTACTGAGTGAAAGGAGGGACGCAAAAGAGTACATATTGCATGATCTCATTCATATAAATTATGAAAAGAGGCACGATTAACTTTTGGTATTAGAATCAGGATAGTGGTAACCCTTGATAGGAGATGGTATTGGAAGGGGCCAAAGGGGGTGTCTGGGTCGTGCTCTGTTTCCTGACCTGGGGGCAGGTGACACAGGTATAACTTGGTCTGCGGGAGCTTGCCCCTGGAACACTTGTCAAAGGCACACTCTTTTCCCCCTCAATGAAAAGCTCATTATGAATTGCATTTCCACACACGGCAGTTTAATTCCACCTCAACTGTGAGATGGACGGGGCAAGTAATTTTTCATTCCATTTTGGAGAAGAAGAAAATGGCACCTGGAGAGTCCATGCTCTCATGGAACTCACATCTGTCACATGTGCTACCGCTGCAATTGACACCCAGGTGCTCTTAGTCTAGAACTCTTTCCACTGGACATTGTTCTCAGCAGGTAACAAAACACTATTTAAATGTGCACCACCCCCAGAGGCCCGTAGGAGTGTGAATGGTGGAAACCCTAGGTCACTGCTAAGGGTCTTATCTCGGGTCAGGCAGGCTTCCTGAGACACCGCAAAGCCCACCTTGTTGGTGGCTGCCTGCTTGGCTGCCCCGCACTTCTAGTCGGAGCAGTACGGAGGGATATTCAGAATGGCGGGCTCTCCTGCTTGTACCATCTCCCACGTGAGCTGTTGACGGCTCTATAGGGAGGTCCAAAGTCCCCGAGACTGAGGCAGTGATATTGAGGACGTATGCAGAATATGACACCGACGAGCAGATGTTGAGCAGCTGGACCTCTCTCTAGCACATCCAGGCAGGTCCCAGATGAACTGATTCTCTGTTTGTGTTCTCCTGTTCAGCACTCCGTGTGCTAATCCTTGCAATGGGAAGGCAGAGCCTTGGCTCGCACCTCATCACAGCAGGCTTAATGCAGGAGAAGAGGTTTTGCAGGGCTCTTTAAAGACACAAGGGGCTTGGGGGTTGATGGGAGGGAAAAAGGTTCCAGATGTAAGAATACTACAGGAGTATAGTCCAAGTTCATGGGAAAATTGCCTACAGGATTCCATGGGTGCAGAGGACACATAAAGGGACAAGGAGAGATACGAGTCTTTTGCTTCTGAAAATAGAAAATGCACAAATCTCATGAGATTTTATTTTAAGGTGCAGAATTTGGGCCTATCAAGCTCCAAGGCCAGAACTCAAGGCTCATAATTTCTAGACCCTTGCCTCCTGTTTTAATCATCTGCTGTGTGATCTCAAGAAAGTCTTTCCACCTCTCTGAGCAGGAACACGGTGCTTGATACCAGAGCTTGTGGTTATGGCCCTGGTGGAGTTTGACCATGTATCCTAGCAACGACAGCCTGTTTGGGGATAAGGAACAGAAAAACAAGTTGGAGGGATCATAAAAATATGTTCCATTGAAGAAAAAAATGAGCATTCCACACTTTCCTTTGCAAAAACAAAGGATACATACCTCAAAATATTTGATACATCACATCTAAATAGAATCCTTACTAAAGATAAATGCATAGCATTCTTTTGACTCTTTCTTTTTAGGAATTAAGATGATTTTTATTTGCTTTTGTATTGTTTGATTTTTTTACTTTTTTCTGAAGTTGCATCATGTCATGGGACTCAGCTTGGACCCATTTTTATGCTGGCTTCGTTGAAAAGCAATATTTTGTTTTGAAAATTGAGGTTTCCTGAAATCTGGTTTTATTTTCCCAATAAAAGTGCAAAATATCCATATTTTGATTTTTCTCTTATACATATTTTGCTTTTTCATGGATGTTAATAAAAAGGTCCCTATATAATAAAGAAAAATGTGCTTATGCCCCTTGCAGAAGTTCACTAATCAGAGTTCATATTCCTTTCCCACAAATATTCCAACCTGCCAGGTTTTCAACATCTTTCGGGCAGTCCAGCACGCATTTGTGGACATTCATCTTGCATTTGGAGCAGGACGCCTTAGCTGTCGTTCTTAGGTCTCGCATATCTCACCGCGTATGTTTTTACCTCTGGATGGCTTCAATCAGCATGATAGACGTGAAGCACTGGCTGTTGAAAGTGGGCTCTACTCTGGTGGACTACTGCTTATTTTGGCTGGGCCGCTCTCTTGCAATCTCATATTTTATCGAGTGCATAATTTCCTATCAGCTTCAGACACCAGAATCACCAGCTGAGAAGAAGTTGGGAGGCCAGTCGTTGACAGTGGTAAATTTGATTGTGCTTTAAAAAACCCCAACCAACACACACCATATGCTGCCACCCAAAGGGAGACTTACTGCGTGGTTTCAACTTCATGGCTGTAGATTTCAGCCTGACATGAATGATGTGGAAGGGAAGTACATTTGGATGATAAGATGAGGATAATTTGTACTGGGAAATTATTTGCAATTGTGATAAATAATCCCTGGCACAAAATAACAGAAAATCTGCACCCTGGAACTGAATTATGTATGTTTGCATCTCATAAACAAGGTAGAAAATACATTTTTTAAACTGCTGTGTTTGCAGAGGTCTTTCACTTCCAAGCCATCCTCGTTAATAATCATAAAGAAGCACATTTCTGAGCTCAGAATCACATTAATCTCCCCACACGTGACCTGATCATGCACTTTGGGGAGAATGGATGGGATACAGTTGCCTTTGTGTGTAACTATGTGTTTTTCTTGTTTTCCTGGTGGATGGCTTGGAAATGCAGGGTCGGGGAGACTGATGGAGAAACCAGTAAGATAAAGAATGAGTACCTCAAGAAAATTGGGCTTTTCGTGGTTAATCAGTAAAGCAATAATGGAATGAAGACATGAGTGTTTTGTTTTTTTTTTATTCTTGCATTCAGGGAAGGTGAGGAGGGAATAATGTTTCTGTTCTTACTCATCAACCTTACCATCATATCTGGAAAAGTTGATGGGGAGACTTAACAGAACTTTTCTTTTGAAAGCCTGTGCTTATAAATGTTATAGAGTTGGACTTTCCAAGAGGGGGAGGTTATCCAAGGGTTGGGGGACAGGGGAACGGCTGTATACAGGAAAGAATGCGAGGATTCCTCAAGAAGGGGACAGAGATGGCAGTGGGGGGGAAATGATATAATGGAGCAGAGGAGAGATGAGACGAACAAGCAACGCTGGCTCCTGCCTGCCTTCACGGCTGCCTGCCGGTGGGGGGTAAACCTCGGATGACCCACGATGTCCAGCTGGCACCTATGGAGACCGGACACTGGGACCTGGGAGAACTGAGAGTTCCCTGTGGTCAAACATGCAGTCAGTGGAGAAGGCTGCCATGACAAAGGTCTTTTTGGTCAGGTACTGTCACATTGGACTACTTAGGGATGACCAGTACCCAATGGTGGCTTGAATGGCTTAGCCGTAGGACAGCGGTACTGATGGAAACCACTGTGATGGCTCAAAATCAGGCCCCAAATCCATCCTGTTGGAATCTCTGCCGCCCTGCCACCCTTCCACCATGTCAGCTCTGCTTTCACCAT
This sequence comes from Micronycteris hirsuta, assembly GCA_004026765.1. NCBI lineage: Eukaryota > Metazoa > Chordata > Mammalia > Chiroptera > Phyllostomidae > Micronycteris > Micronycteris hirsuta. The sequence goes on from PVJI01001517.1 coordinate 46,918, forward strand.
TTGCTGTTTCAAGGTGAAACACCGTTTACTGTATAAGATTGTGTCTGAGGGAAGGGATCCTTTTTAATAAAAATCAAAGCTGGAGAACCATTGGTTGAGTTCAATCAAAGCACTTATCAGAGGCAGAAAATGAGCCCTAGAAAGGGTAATCTCCATCCATAAAGGAGGAGAAGGGAATCCAATGCCACTGAAGCAGCCTCAGAATAATGCAAAAGGGTGGGAGCAGGTACAGGGGAGGGTCAGATACCATTGTCTCGACTCCTCACAGGTTATCATGAAGATTATATGAGATTACGTAGTGCGTAATCAAGCTTTATCACCTCTGTCATTTACCTCTTGAGTAAGTCTTTTAATATGTATTAAGCATTTATGACTACTGCATAATCTGTCTTGAGTAATCCTAAAAACTTACAATAAAACAATTTCAGGAAACTTATGGTGAATTGCTTTCAGATTGAATTCTACAATGTAATAAAAATAAAAATAATAGAGATTACCTGGAGCTTGGTATACAAAAGACGACGCTAGGGTTTCACAGGAAGGACTCACGTGTGATTTACAGGGCAGGGAAGGTGTCAGGGAACCATACGAGGAGAAGGGAGTGGTTTGAGTCGAACCCTGAAGAACTGCTAATTTTGGCTCAATAGAATCTTAGAACCAGAAGAAAGTCTGGGGATTTCTACTTCAGCTTCTACTCAACTATAAGAAGTTCCTGGGTGTAGTCTATCCAGGGATTATCTGCTTGAGCTCCCAAGGAACTCTTGCCTTGTATTATCTTTAACTCATGCAAGTTTATAAAGCTAGGATTATCTCCATTTCCTAGGAGAACAAAGCTCAGGGATACTCAGTAACCCATTGGGTCTGCCCAGGAAGTAAAAATAATCTTTGCAAGTGGAGTTGAGCAGTTTGGAGATAATGCTTTGAAATCACTCAGGCCTGGGTTTGCACACTGGCTTTGCCACTCATAGTTGGGCAATTTATGTAACGACTCTGAGCCCTGGTTTTCTGATATATAAAATGGGGTCAGCCCTCGCTAGTGTGGCTCAGTGGATTGAGTGCTGGCCTGCGAACCAAGGGGTCGTTGGGTCGATTCCCAGTTAGGGCACATGCCTGGGTTGCAGGCAGGTCCCCAGTAGGGGGCATGTGAGAGGCAACAATACATTGATGTTTCTCTCCCTCTCTTTCTCCCTCCCTTCCCCTCTAAAAATAAATAAATAAAATCTTTAAAAAATAAGTAAATAAATAAAATGGGGTCATAGCCAGGTATCCTACATTATTCTGAAAATTACACTAGGGTTACTAGACAGCGTTGTGAAGTGATTCAAAGCGTCTGGTTTGTTTAGGACTTGGCAAATGATGTGTTTTCAGTATCAGGGGAAAGAGAGAAAAGAAACTTAGATTGGGCTCTGAGAATGTATGTGGCTTCAAGGCAGAAAGTGCCATTTTAAGAAATAGCGGATTCAGGATCAGATGCTGGGTTTAGGTGTTAAGTCTTGTCTGTTGCCCATAGTGACAAACTTGCATTTCTGTGTTTTGCTGAATTCCTCAACCTCAGCACTATTGATATTTGGGGCTGGATACATTTTTTCTTGGTAGGGCGGTGCAGGGGTGGGGGCTGTCATGCATTACAGAATATTTAGCAGCATCGTTTGTCTCTATCCCTAGATGCCAGTAGCACTTCCCTTCCACTTGTGACCATCAGAATGTCTCCAGACATTGCCAGCTGCCCTCTGGGGAACAAACCAGGCCCTGGCTGAGACCCACCCGTCCAGCCGTGGCTGGTGCTCCGTCCCCTGCCGTGGCTCCCGAGGCTCCCGTGGGAGCCTGGGCCCAGACTCTCCCAGCAGCTCCCAGCTGGAAAGTCCTCACATGACTTCACAGGGAACATAGAATAACTCAGCCCAAGACTGTCTTTTTTCCTTAATTCTCATGACTGTGCAGTGTTGCTTTTCAGTTTTCAGCTCTGGGAATTTGTCTTTTCTCACTCTCCAAAGCCCCAGCTCAGAACAGCCGTCAGAAAATGATTAACACTGTCTGTCTGTGCTGAAGCTGTTGAACAATCGCAAGGTATAGGCGTCCCGAGAACTCACTCTGTGACCCCAGTTAAAGACAACGTGGCTTATATTTTTTACTATAAGAATTTCATGGGGAATATTTTTCTTCATTTTGTTTTCTTTTCCAGCTGTTAGAAAAACTAACATTCTTTGTCTTCATGTCCTGTTGTTCCTCTTAGTGTCGTTTCAGAAAGTCACTGGGAATCTCAGCAAGGGGCTAGGGAGGTCTCCAAGGGGCCACCGGTTCAGACATGTCTATGTGGACCCTGAGTGCCATCTAGCCCCTGCGGGGGCGGGGTGTGCCCTCCAGGGCCTAGGTTCCTGGCTATTCCTCTTGGTGGGAAGAGGGGAACTTGGATATACATTTAGGGGGGACCCAGAGGGCTCCGGTATTAATTAAACACCCAGCTAAGCATCTCACTCTATTGTCTTATTCAACACTCACAAAGGCATTGTGTAAAGTGGGACTGATAGTTACTACACTACAGAGAAAATGAATGAGGCTCAGATAATGAGATTCACTGACCCTGCATCACACAGTTTGTAATCCCAGCTGGGATTCAAGCCCAGCTCTCTGGTGCCCCAGTTTGAATCCTTCGTAGCAATCAGCAGGACTTCTGCACAGATGGGGACTGATGTGATAGGATCTTATCCAGCCTGCTCACATCATTCCTTTCCTGGAATGTGAGTATCACTGGAGCCTTAAATCCAAGAACAGACTCTGTGAAGGCCAGCCAGGAGGACCAGGCAAGGAGCTGACTAAATCACAGAAAGCCTGCAGGTGACCAGGGAGGCAAGTCAAGCCCTGGCTCATCCTGACCTCTACTTCATGTGCTCCAGCGCCAGGATTTACTGATAATGGGCAGCCAGGGGAACTGCAGGAGCAGATAAGATTATCAAGGGACTAGGATTCAAATCCAAGTCTGTATGACGCTGGACACATTATCTCTTCTTGGTTTTTCACCTTTGAAACCGTTTTTTTTTTTTTTTCTCCCCAAATAAAACCTATTGAACCATAAGTGGTTCCTGCCTCCTTCCAGGGGTGAAGTTTCTCTTCCTCACTGCGCCGGTACCACATGAGGTCCTGCCAGCTCCCCGGGAGCTCCTTTCCCATAATTCACTGGTCCTCCTTCCAAGTTTAGGGGCCCCTCTCTGCCCCCTGGTCACCCCCTCAGCCACTCCTACTCAGTCAGAGCTCTCTCCTCTCTCTGCCTCCTGCCGGAGCAGCTTCATCCACTCTACTGTGTGGGCTCCCACAGCTGCCATGGTCTTTTGTCTTTCTTGGGACTTGGGGTAGGCAAAAGAGATGCTGACTCCTGCTTGGGGTTTTTTTTTTTCTCTTTTATTTCCCCCTATTTGAATGAACAAACAAACCTTTTTTTGTTTTGTTTTATGATGGTAACTACAATTTCTCCTAAACACGAGTGGGCATGGTATGATCTAGATTTTTCCAACTTTTTGTTTAATGTAGAAAACATTTCCACAGGATATGTTCTTTTTTCCAGGCACTGTTCTAAGTCACATAGTCCTTATAAGAAAGCCAGGGAGTTAGACCCTTTTATTACCTCCATTTGGTCGATGAGGCGGCAGGCGTGCTAGGGGACAGAACCTAAGGCCACACAGCAAGGACGGTGGAGCTAACTCCTCCACCCGTGATCTTAACCACGGTGCACATTCGATCCTTGAGATAGTTCTATGAAAAGACTTACAATGGTATAAAATCCGTTAATTTATTGCCGGATGTAAAATGTGATTTAACTGCTTATTAAAAAGGATAAAATTGCATGAAATTGAGACCTGACTGTATTTCTATTTCTAAAAAAGTGTACGTCTCAGTGTGCTCGAGCCAGGCCTGAGAGCTTCTACCAGGGGAGCCATGAGAACTTGCAGACCACCACCGAAGTTCCCTTCGGCATCGTGTGTCTGGGGGAGGGAGCGAGGCTGCTCGCACAGTGGCCTCGCCAAGTTGTTCCCCTCTTGATGCCTTTCTTTGCATCAGGTTGGGATGGAGGCACAGGACTCCCAGTCTCGCCCCCCACCTGCCCCCAGCATGCACGTTCAGAACGAGCCCCACACACTTCCTCTATCCCCTACTCTTCCTCCTCTACTTCACCCGCCCAGACCTGGCAAAGCAGGTTTTGTCTGTCGATTTCATTGGTTGGTCATTTAATAAAATCTCAACATAAGACTACCAAATAAATTTCTCATGCATTAAGTAGTTGTGGCGGTGACACGCATGTCTCTGAGGGACCATACGTAAAGAGCCTGGCTCCGTGTGGGTTCCCATGAGAATAAGCGTGGATCATATCTGTGGGTTTGAAACTCTCTGGTAGGAATTTGGCAAAAATGTGTA
>PVJI01001517.1:51424-177420 GCA_004026765.1 Micronycteris hirsuta
TCAATCCTATGTAAATATGCCCTAAGCTCCTAATAAAAGCACGGTGCTGCCATGTTCGTGGCTTTTTTCCCTATGATAATGGGAGAAAATGCCCGTGACCCTGGCTTCATCTCATAATGTGTCTTTGTGTGTGAATCATTGATGCTTCAGGCTCAAGTCCACCCACGGTGGATTCCGCGGGTCGGATTCCACCTCAAGTAGTGACCTATAAAAAGTCAAATTATAAGAAAACATTGTTTATTTTTATTTTAGAAGTGACCTGTCCTCATTGCGAGTGGTTGGAGGAAAAGATCAAAGGGTCCAGAGAAGAGAATAAAAATTAACCACAATGCAACCAATCAGAAATATTCCCTATTAAAATTTGAGTCTTTTTCCCCTGGGATAGACAGATAGAGATAGAGATATAAGTGTAGATTATGCCTCCTCATATATGTGTATCATGTATTTATACATTTTGATTTGTATCCCATTGTAGAAATGAGTTTTAATCCTGCTTTTTTCATCCAGTTTTTTATCAGCAACACTTTCCCATTTCATTCAATAGTCTCCTCACAGCGCCCTCTTAGACGGCCACCCTAGTGGCTGAGCCACAGTTCTTAAATTATTGCTCTGCTTGTTGGATATCTAGCTTACTTCCAATGTTTATACAAAAATAATAAACATTTTTCCGTATATGTCTCTTTATTTCCCCTTTCTTTGTCTGTGTGAATAGTTTTGTTGCAAAGTACAGAGAGAGATAGAAGTTTCATTTTCTTAGAATAGGTTTGGGAAAATCACTGGGGAAAGCAAGGGACATGTTTTGTTTTTGAAGGATTTTATGCATATTATAAAATTATTTTCCAGGTAATTTGTACCAATTTGTACTCTCATGAGAGGAGAGTGAAAGTATCTTTTCCAGGGCTCCTTTGCCAAAAATTTTTAACTTTTAAAAGCTTAGTTTATTTGATAAGTAAAAAAGAAAATTTTATTTAATTTTCACTTTCTAAAAATTCCTGATGAGATTGGACATTTATTCATGTTATTTGTCAACTTTAATTTATATTTGAGGTGTTAATTAATTTAAAGTTTTATTTCTTACTGCCACTTATATATCTTATACAAAATGGCCACATATTTTAATCATTTTTTTTCATTCGGGATTTGTAGCTTTTCTTAAATATTTGTGAATATATTTCCTAGTTCACTTTTTAATTGTGTTTATTAATTTTTAACACATATTTCCAGATAGAAGGGTCTGCCAATGGCCTCTCATAGTGAATTAAAAAAAACTTATGCCTAGGCATATCTTGGTGAAATTTAAAAACACATAACTTCTTTGTCATCTCTTTGGAAACACTGTGTGTTGGATATTGTAACTCCTGGGCCAATGCGCCCGCATGTCTCAGGGAGCAAATATATCTCGTATTGTCTCTTTGTCTTTTCAGTTTGTTCTCTTGGATATTTCCTTAACCTGTCTGCACTTTTCTGGATACTCCTTTTTTGTGACTATTTTATGAATATTATTAATTTTTCAAATCTCTTTGAAACATTTAAAATCTCTTCAGTTCCCTGAATTATCTCTATTTCCTCCAGGGTCATTTCTTTTTTTACTTATCTTGCCTTCTCTAGTTTTTATATTGGACACTTTTCTCAGCTATCTAGTGATTGGTATTTAATATTGAAGTATGGTTCTATATGTCGGGCTGGGGTTTGTGGACAGGTAGGCTTCACATTCAGGTGATTGGAAGACAGGGAGTGGCTGTCACACCAGGGAGTCCTAGATGCGGTGATGTGAGCAAAGGTAAGGTCTGCTATGTGAGATGGTTGGCACCAGCATATAGAATTTAAATAAATATCTCTTCCCTCCACACACTCCTCACACCTCCACTTTCATGCTCAATCCTACTCTAGTTCTCAATGATACCTGGCTTTTACAAGCTCCGAGATTCCACAGGGTTCTGTTTGGCTAACAGGCTCCCTCTTTCACAAGGGCCCCATCCACACATTTGGGCTGCAGCGTCTCTCACTGTTCACAACAGATGTTTCTGGAGCCTGGACTCAGCCTTTCAGCCTCACTGCTGACGTCCACTACAGCCGCAGTGGACAGTTCATGTGGGTTTAGACTCACTTTACACTGACAGTGACCTATCTCAAGCATGTGCAATGTTTTCACACTTTGCCCCCAGAGTTTCTCATTCCTTGCTGATGTCAAAAGGTGCTCCTCATCAAGCAAGTGTGAGAAGCCTGAGTTTAAGGGAGTAATGTGTTCGTGGACAGTGTCAACCAACAGGTGATAGGAATGAATGGACCAATATTTCTCTTAGTTGTTGGGTAGACAAACAATGTAAACCATCCTCGGAAGATCTGAGTGGGCTTCAGCTTCAATTGCCCTTGGTCATGACCTAGGCAACCTCAATAACACACTCTTCCCTGGCTTTTCCTCTTTTTTCCTCCCTCTCCTTGGTCCCTCGCTACTACTCCCTGATTTCAATCTATCTCAATCTTTTTTCAGTCTTCTCTTTCAGGAACACAAGATTCTTAAATAATTACCCTTCCATCCACTACTTTGTTTTTCTGTTTTCTGTGGATCCCTCTCAAATTCTCTTCTGTATAGTGGAATTACAATTAGAAAAATTGTTCACTAATATTTTTGTGTGAACTCAGTGAGGAAAGTTTGAGTATGTTATTAAATCTATTGATCTCTCTGCATTTTAAAAATTGCTCTTGAATTTAGAGTATTCATTGCTATATACCTTTTGAGGCTAGGATTTATGTTTCTTCAGAAAAGACAAAGGTATATCATTCACTGTGCCTGATTAAAAAATGTGTTGAATAAATAAACATACTCTCAATGGCCATCAGCCAAAGATCACCAGAAATTCACTTGTAGTTGAACAAAATAGGATGTATTAACTTATTATAATGAGGGAGAAGGTACACCATTAGAGATTGTGTATTTTCTCAGTAAGGGGGCATTTGCAAGGACTTATTGTAGGCTTGTGTTAGTTAGGAAGTAGGACTTTTCCCTAGACTGGATGCTGTCCACAGTGTAAAGGTAACTCTTATGGTTAGATAGCTTAATAATTTCTATCCAGAAGGCAGGCGGAACAAAGCAAAAGCTCAACTTAAAATTGGTAATGAAGGAGCAATCACTCGTATTTGCCAGGAGAGTTTGATGTTTGGTCTTTTAAATTAATGAATACGATCATCATCTTATTTTATTTGGACAATGTAGTTGTTTTTGTCTTTGCTCAGCCCTGATTATGGAGTGGTCTTGAGTCTGTCTTCCATCACTGTCATTTCCCCAGTGTTGGTGTTCTGTGAATCCTTTTGTGCTAAACAGGAGTATGTCACAATCTGGCTGCGAGTGCCAGATGGCTGTTACAGGTATCCAGCTGTGCCTGGTAGTGCCATGCTGTCCCCAGCTGTCAGGAGCTGCCTCTTCCTCAGCCTTAATGAAAGTTCTTTGCAAACTGTGATGTGAAGCAATTTCCATGCAAGTTTGCTGCAGGGGTAGTACATTGCTGATATTAATAGGCTTTAGAGTCTATAATATATTTGAGTTTTGAACTCCAGTTTTGCCATTCACTAAATGTGTCCTCTTTACCATATTAAACTCTCTCAGTCTATTCTAATCCATATAAGTGGTGATAATGATTTTCATAGAACTCTTCTTTGAGGTAATTGATGTAATAGAATATGTAAAGTACCCCAAAGACTGTTTAACCCCTACAAGGCACATATACACTGTAAGTTCTCTTCCCGTGCTTTCCCTTCCTAGTTTCAATGAGAACATTGTCCGTGAAGGACCTGCCTGCACCTGAGAGGCTGTGAACACGTCCCTCCCCAAACCAGCAGTACATCTGGCCTCCTGTCCCCCCGCCACCCCTGCTTTTCCTCCTCTTCCTCTCTGACACGCTTGCGTGGCTAGTTTTCACTATGACCCACAGTTGGAAAGCTGAGGCCCTTTCCCCCCAACTCAGATCTGTATTGCATATGAAATGTTTTGAATCAGTTTTTTCCCCCTTTTTCTTTAGAAAGCTGGTAATAATTAATCCTGCTCTACTTGCAACAATGGAAAAGTTGATAGACATTTTAAAGGCTGTAAAACCCAATGTTGTCTCAAAGTAATGTACAATAATGCATTAATTTAACTTGTGACAATAATGCATTACATTTAACTTTAAACATCAAGTTCTTAATTTTAGCTAATTAAAAAAATACAAAAGGGCTTAAGAAATGGGTGTCACCCTACAGTTGTGTGATAGAATTTATGGACAGGGTTCTCACAAACATCAAATTTGCTCTGGTGACTTGGAGCTTGCCCTAGAAGCATACCCTGAGCAAGGATTTGAGTGTAAGTAGTTTACCTGGGCGAGGAAGGTAACACCAGTAGGAGTGTGGGCAGTTGGGATGAGAAGGGAAGACAGCTAAGAAAGCACATGTTATCAAGCCAGGAACGCCTATGACCACTGGATCTTAATGTCGCCAGGAGCCAGCGTGGAGCAAAGGCACCGTGGTGCTCTCCTGAGATGAGGCAGCTGGAGTGTTTATGTCCTAACTCACTCCAGTCATTGGTTGAGGGACATTCCTGGGGGAATTTGTTTCCCAGCACTTACAGGTGGGCATTTGCAGGTGGGTGAGTAAAGTCAGGTTCAGCAATTGGAGAAGATGCAGAGGTAGAAGCCAGCCACCATTATAGTAGGAAGGGTGAGGACAAAGTTGGGAACCAATTGTGACAATGCTGAACTTGTGTTTAAACTTCAGTGAGATGTGACTTAACAGAAGTATCTTGCATCAAAGACAAATACCTTTTCCAGGCACATTTTCTAGTAGCAGCATAGGCTCGTGAGAAAGACCTAACACGATGGCTGTGTTGCTAGACTTCTTTGAGTTCCGGTTCCCTTGTGCCTTCTGAGGCCATAGCCAATGTCAAGTGCAGGAGCCATACTCGGCTGAGGGTGAGATACTTGGTAGGCACACAAGGGGCTGTAATTTATTTTTTATTTTCTTTTCAGCAAAGAAAGTTTGTCTGGCCCCACTCGCTTTCAGAAAGTTTTTGAGGGAAAATGGAGTTTGAAACAATAGTTTGCACCTGCAGTGGTTGTAACCATGCAGTCACTTGCTGCTTCCCCAGGCAACACAGAGAAGAAGTCTAAGTCAGAGAAGCCGGCACACCCTGGGCTGTTGTCTTTCCCTGCCACTGCTGACAGCCGTGCGGTAGGATCCAGCGGTCGGGGGTTGGGGGGCCTTCCTTTATTCTTGGTGCTTTCGGACTATTGAAATAAGAGACAGTTTTTATTTTCACTGAAATCTGGTCTGATTAGGTGGGCTCAGTGGTAACTTCAAACACATAATAGCTACTTAAATTTTCTTCTTTGGTTAGTATTTGCTGATGTTTAAATAGCTACTTAAATTTTCTTCTTTGGTTGGTACTTGCTGATGTTTATTGATGGACAGTCGCCCTTTCCTTTCCATGTCATTTGGTTGAGAGATCAGCTGTTAGCCACAGGCTACTACTCCTATGAGTATGAGCATGAAGACAGTGGGCGTTACTACTATTTCTACTACTCCTGCGAAACTGCTATTATACTACTACTATTTTAATGCTACTACTCTTGTTACTGCTGGTATTACTACTGCTACTAATGCTGCCACTAATGCTAGTACTGCTGCAGCAGTATTAGTATTAATATCTCTATTGGCTGTTCTCCTTTAACTATTATTAGCTTAGGGCCCAGCAGAGAGATACTGTAGATAACATATGCCCTTTGTTTGCATGCTTAAAATGTACGCATGAAGCCGGCACTGGTTTTGCTCCATCTTAGAGATAAGGATTTTCAGACTGAGAGAAGTTAGCGTACTTCTCCAGCATCAAGAGTTGGTCAGCACCAGACTCAATTGATTTTAGACCCGCTCGACACCCGTGCTTAGCTCTTAGTCACTACCCTCTACTACTCTCTTTGGACACTCCCTCCCATACTTTTCATTCATTGTGGATTACCAGGCTGCACAACATGCGTGTGAGATGGGAGGACTGCATGTGCGAGGATGGGCGCTGGCGCCGTGGTTCTGAGCAGTCCAACACCCATCTAACGGAGGAGCGGGGGCTGGGGAAAGCACACAGCTTAGCAGTGCGGTGAACGCACAGCACTGTGTTCTCTTGAACAAATCTCTCAACCCCTCTGAGTGGCAGGTTCCCAGACCTATCAGGCTGAAATAGCAGTAACAGCAGACTCCCACCGTTCTGAGCATCAAAAAGATGATCTCTTTACAAAAGCCTTTTGCAAATGATGGGCATATTCAGTAGTAAGCTATTGTTACTCTAATAAATCGTGAGGCTCAGTGATGATCAGATAAAAATGTTAAATCAAATTCACAAATAGAGGAAAGTAAGAAGTCGTTTTAAACAAGTTATTTTATTTTTTCCGATTGTATTGTTCTAAGGTCAATTGTCACATGAGAAGTATTTAGGAAAATTGTCGTTGGGTGTTCCCAGTGGTTATGTGCCATGTGAGGATGACTAAATGAGGCAGGAAAAGCCCTGCATCTTTGTTTCTAATTCCTGGCTTCTCTCATCCTTCATTTCATCCACTTCACCACCTGAGGGACGAGGTGGTCTCGTCTCATTCTGTCTGGCTGGCTTCTCCTCATAGTAGTATTTGAATTACTATCTTGTTGAATTGAAATCATGACTGGACAGAATGAACTGATATCAACATCCTTAGAATGATTGACCACCTCGTTCTCTTCAGGAGAGACGTAACTTCTGTTAGATGTGGGCAGTGGATGGTCACGGGGCATATTTGGAGATTTAAATCCAGTTTTCTGATTCTCATCCGGAGAAAGCGACCCGTCACTAGGTGGAGTTTGGCTACCACCAAAATGCTATTTAAAGAGTTCAGAGGCTGAACCTGAACATCGCACATTCAATCGGCAATGACCCACCCGCACAGGAGGGACCAGAGCATCTCTTACACCTTTCCCATGCTTTCTCTTTGTTGTAGGAAGGCTGGCCCAGATTTCTCACCGTTAAGTTTTGTTTCGTGTGTGTTCCTAGCAGACGTTTAACCACAGAACTAAAATTGTGCATTATAGTTGTAAGCCTCCATTTTATTTAAACCTGAGATGCAGCGTGCCTCACTGTAATTAGGGTAAATCAGCTAGTATCAAGGAACACATCATCTTCTCAGCTAAAACATAATTTTATCCTTAAAAATTCTGGCTGAAAAGAAGAGGTAAATTTGTTTTTTTATAAAGCTAAGAAGATACGTGAGCACCTTCTGAATAATAATTAATGAATAAAGCATTTAACAAAATGTCTCTTGAAAGCATCAAAATTGCTACATCTTTCCCAAATTTTGAATTCTGGGAGATTCCCATTTTCAAAAGAAGTATATAAACTTGAAATTTGAGAGGGAGTTTATAAGACCTACAAAAATATATCTATTTAGTTTTTTTTCTCATCAAAATTAGTTTCACAGGTTAAATTTTGTGTGGGTTCCAGCAAGTCTCCAGCATGATTTGGAGTCTGTCCGGCAAAACTAGCTGTGCACTTCTGCAGTCCCCCCCGCCCCCCTTCTGTTTCTGAATGTCAGTCACGTGTTCACCTTATCTTCTCTGATGTCTCCCCTTTGCTTTCTTAGCTTCTGCTTCCGGCAAACAAAATAGCCAAGTGCCTTCGGTGTGTGCAGCTGCTATGCAGTGCTTCTAATTCCGTTCTCAGCCTTTTATTCATCCAGCTCCCTCACCCCTGAATTATAACGCTATCCCTCTGTTGAGTTGTAAATCACAGATGGACTAGTTAAAGGAGCACAAAATGTAACACAAGACACTTCTCTCCCCTGGCTACCAATTTGTCTTGTGCTTTATTAGGAGGCACCGCAATGGAAAATATTCTAAGATGCTGCAGAGTCTTGGGAGGGAGTTGCAGGATGCTGAAGGCCTGCCTGCCAAGAATTGGACCAGAGCATTAAGTGCAATTTTATGAGTTGGCTCTGCTGAGAATTTAAAGTGGGAGGCCTTTCTGCAAGTCCTGCATATTTCAGCAGGTAGGAATTGGCTTCCAGTTGTGACTAGAATAAAGAGATGTGTGGGGTCTTAGCAACCTTCTAGACAAGGCATGGCTTTCTTCAGTGGTAGTTCTCCAGGTTCTGCTTCAATGTGACCAATGGTGAGAGCTCACTGTCTCTCCAAACATCTCGGTGAAGTATAGTGTTGGCTGGTCCTTGCTAATAGCAATTGTACATAGTAGTAATGCCATAGTGACTAACATTTACTCATGCTTTTTTTCATGTGTCAGGCCTATCTTAAGCATTTTTCTTTTATTAAGTTTGTTATATACTGAGCAAGGTATTAACATTATTTCTAGTTTCTAGTTTAAAGACAAGGTGACTAAAGTTCATAGACATCGAGTCATTTCTCCAAGGTCACACAAGGTTAGATTTCTGAGCCTAGTCTCTAAACTATTGCAAATATGACCCAATTTTCTGTCCGTTCTTCTACACCAAGCCAAACTTCCCTTCCTTTCCATACTGTCACATCAGTCCTGGGTCTCTGCTCTGGGGTGACATGGAACAAGCACACCTACCATTTGTCCTACCTGAATTCCTTCTAGAAACATTTATAGAACATGTATTTGCTCCAGCCCCTTTATATACAGTGTCTAGTCGAACTGACATGTTTATCCTATGGATAGGTGTTAATACTTCTGTGTTGCAGCAAAATAACTTACAATGCTTTTCGTGACCCCAGTTTTGTTCAGAAATGACCAACAGCCCTCTGAGTCGAGCTTCACTTGGCCGAAGGGAAGGACCATGCCCGGCACATTAGAAAACACACACTCCCATGTCCCCGGCTGTTAGGCATTTTATTTCTCATTTGGACAACACACGATGAACTCTTGGCTTATTACCTCAGAGATGAACAATTTTTTCATGCGCTTTGTATATTCACTTGGCACTTAATGTACAAACACATGCGTTTGCCGTGCACTGTAGGTGGCAGACACGGGCAGCACCTGTCTGCTCTCTGCGCTGTGGTTGGGGAGGTCCTGGTGTGTCAGAGAGCTGTGCTTTGAAGAGTGAAAACTCAGTTTCTCGAGGTGTTTTCAATTAGGTGGGAAAAAAATAAAACCCTGGAATCCCTTCTCTCCCTCTGTCCCCTCTTCCTCACCCCTAGCGGTTCCTCTGGGCTCTGTGGCTGGGTCACACGTCCCACCAGCTCCTCTGTCTAGCAGCGAAGTGTCTGCACACGTTGCAGGTCAGCCTGCAGGGGCAGTGAGTCATTTTTCCTCCTGCTTTCCTTGGATTCCCCCGGTAGGCCCAGCGAGGGGCATGTCCCCCGAATGCATAATGGGTAGCCCCTCACAGATGATGGATTTACAGTCTCGTGATGGAAGTAGAGCCCTCATCCCAGCCACCATTTGTTTGGCGGTTGACCTTGGAAAAAGACATGTACATAAAATCATTTTCAGCTTGTAAATTAGCCTAGTCTCGAGTTTCAGGAATCACAAATTGTTTATATTACAATTATAATATTGGATTAACAAACTGTTAATATTTTAAATATTTTGGTAACTCCTTTACTATGTTAAAAAAAAACTGTTGAAACACAGTCTACTGGAGATTTTCTTTTCATAGGACACGATAAAAAAACATTCTTGAGAATGTACTTTGATCCTAATGTTTAAAAATCTAGTGTAGGCAACTACATTTTAGATGGTTTCCCCTTTGATCTTTCCTGTGATTAACTGACTTAAGTTTATTTTCTCGTGTTTTCATGAGATCGGGAGAACAGTCCATATGTTCACCAGTATATGGTGGAGCCCACCCATAGTATATGCTTTATCATTGGACATTCAAAAATGAAAGAAGTTGCGAAGTGAATTTCTGTGTGTTAAAGTTCATTTTTCTATTGACTCCCTAATAGAATGGAGTTGTCTCCTGCCAAAATACTAGGAGACTCTTTCCCACCCCACCACCCAATGTTTGTAGTCAGAATATCACATAGGGGTGGAAATACTATAGTTCACCCTACATAGTGCCAAATTATCTTGTGCCAGTGGGAAGAACAAACTGTATTCCTGCCTTTCTATGGCCATCCTAAGCACAATTCTAAGCCAGAGTTTCTTAGTCTGTATTTAGTAAGCATCTGTTCTGCTCCAGGTACTGTTTCAGGCACTGAGATAATAACGGTGAGTGAAAAAATAAGGTCCTTTTACTTTCCTGGGGCTAATATTTCAGTGGGTAGATAGACAACATACAAGCAAAGAAAGAAATACCAAGTACAATTAGGCTTATGGAGGGAACACGCAGGCATCACAATAGGCAGAAAGACCTTGAGGTGTTCAGGGAAGATTCCTATGAGGGAGAACATGTTTTTGATCTGGGGCTGAAGGAGATGAGTGAGCCAGCAAAGAAGGTGAGGGAGAAATATTCTAAATGGGAGGAAGGATAATGCAAAGACCGGAGAGAGGAAAGATGTTGGCCTGTGGGTCAGGTTTGGCCAAACTGGCTGGAGTGGGTCTTGGAAGCTATAGTTAAGAATTTCAGTTTTAACCAAGAGCTATTTGGGGATCGAGAGTGCACTTGCTTGATGCTATCATTGTTTGTTGTCCGGACGAAGCTAACTGTCTTGACTTTGGAAAGTGGCAGTGGAGATGGAAGGAGCTGAAGGGGTTCGAGATGTACCGCGTGGTGGAGACGGAAAGCCGGAAGGGTTATGACGGGTTGATGAGACGGCGAGGGAAACGAGAGAATCAGGGATGACTGTCCCAAAGGCGGCCGGGCCCACACTATGACAGTGTCACTGGACTTCCAAGGGTGGAGAGAGTAGGACCTGTGAGTCACTTACAGAAGACGTGATCATTATGACTTGATTTAGATTATTTTCATGACAATGACCAGCTTTTGTAAAGCTATGGCAGAGTTTAGGTGTCCAGACCATGGTATCCCGTTTGGATCCACTGCTATGGGTCGGCATGGGTAGCCTCAAGCACAGGACCCTTGGACCCTTGAGTGTCACTGATTGCTGAGCCCAGAGGTTTTCCAACCCTGACCCTCAGAGTCGTGGGTATTGGAGAGGTTTTACGGTCAAGCACAGGTACATGGATTGATCCTTGCCATATGCTGGGACTTTTATTTGCAAAAGGACTTTCTCTGCTGGATAAGGAATTTGCAAACCACTAACTTTCCAGAGGAGGAAACCAAGGAAGAAATACGGTATTTCCCCTAAGCAGGCTTCAGAATTTCTGTCTCTGTCTTCTTCTTTTTCTTCTCCCCCCCACCCCACAAGGAAAATAAAACCACTTGGTGATTTAAAATGCATCTTAACATGTACCATCTCCCTTCCTTTTCATCTGTATTTGTGAGGAAGACATTATTTCTATTTTCCAGGTGGGGAAAACGATGCTTAAGTTTCAACTGCCATGCGGCCTGAGTTTCGCCGCATGGTTGGAATGAGATGCCAAGATTTCTCACTCCGAACTTAGTCTGCACTTCTATTCTCTCAAAAGAAAGGGGAGATGGCCTCGATTTTGCCATTTCTCAATTCATTTCAGATTGATGGATAATTTACGGAGAAGGAATGGTTAACTTTGTGAAGTCACAGTTTAAAAAAAGGCTGGGTACAAATCTTGTCTCTCTTCTTTTAGTACCAGGGGTGTGTGACTATGAGCAAGTCAAATAAACTATAGAGACATCAGTTTTTTTAATCCGTTAAATGGAGATGATAATGCTTAGTTTGGAGGGCGGTTGGAAGAATGAAAGAAGAAAATAGCGTGAAAAAACAGATGACTAATGTAATAATAGCTACTTCTCTGGCACTAGACCGTTGCTGTGAGAACATGATTCTGAACTAGACACTATTGTAAAGGCAAATCTTAGTAAAGTTTATTTTTAATCCCGGGATTTCTTCCTAGGAGTGAGAGGGCAGAGAACAGTCTGCTCTAATTGTTCATCATTATTAGTGCAATTACATGAGCAAATGCTTGCAACCCCCTCTTTCCCTCTATGTCACATGATAGCACAAAAGAAGAGGAGGATCAGCTCCAACAGGAGGGCTTTAGCAGCTCTGGGGCTGGAGGCTGGATTCCAGGGCAGAGGGGAGGCAGGCCCTCCGTCAGACGCCTCCCATACATCAGGCCTTGCAGGAAGCCTTCTTCCGTGTGTTGTCTCTCGTTTGTTAAACAAAGCGAGGCCCTGGGTGGTCAGCTGACATTCTTCAGACTCAAGGCCTTGCCCTATTAAGTGCCTCCCTGACTTTCCTCCCTAATGGAGCTCAGTGTCTTTGCAACTTTCTTTGTAGGGCTCTTTGATACAGAGACTGGATTAAGTGCAGGAAAAATGAGATGTACCTGTGCCTCACTGATTCGAACACATCATGACGCCTTTGAAGAGAACAAACTATTTTTTGTGTGTGTGTTTGCGTGTGTGTGTGCATGCATACGTGTGCCTGGTTGGTATAACATACAGCCCCGGGAGTCAGAGGGCCTGGGTTCAAATGTGGACTTCACCTCTTACCAGCTCTGTGTCTGGTTTTAGTTATTTTATCTTCTCCATCTTCTGTTTCCTCATCTGTGCGAAGGACTAATAACAGAATCTACCCCACAGCATTTTTGGTGAAGATTAAATGGATTAGAGTAGGCACAGCATGTGGCCCGTAGCTCTGATTAAGTATTTGTTGTTATCGTTGCACATGGTTTTGTTGTATGTGTCTCTTTCTCATATAAACCTACCAAATTCCTACTCCTTCTTCCAAACCAGCCTTGGATGTCCCCTCCTGAGAGAGGTCATTACCATCCGCTCTCTTCTCGTTTTGCTCCCAGAGTACCTACGCCCATCCTTCTTTATGCTGTATTGTGAATCGGAGGGCATTAAACCCTCAAAAATGCTATTGGCACAAAGTAGGGAGTCAACAAATAAAAGCATGGAGGAGTAAATGAACACAGAGGAAGATCTCAGTGAATTTCGTTCGGTTGATCTTCATCAAACTGAAGTAAAAGGGTTGAGCTAATTGGCAAGCCGATACTCCAAGTAACTTTGAAAGAGTTTAAGAAGTTGGCTCAGAAAAGGCACATAATTTTTCCTGCTCATGTGCCTTTAAGAGAACTAGTCCGCTAAGCCCAAAGCAACAAGGATGCTAATTAACTCTGATTAGAGAATTTATTCTCAGTGCTTTGTAGAGGAATAGATAATTGTAATGTTTGTAGTGAACAAATTACTTATTATCTCTTTGAGGCATTCCCACTTGGCCAAGAGCTCTTTGATCATGGGGACACATACACACAGGCGATCGTGTATTAGTTTTACATATGAAAGCCTTGGGTTCCTTTAATCCTTACAGGACAGAAAGATTTATCCGTGGAAAACAGATCTGAACCCTCCTGACCTCACCTCGACACAGCAAGCCTTAATTCTGGTGTAACGACAGGCCAGAAAGAGCAAATGCTTTTAACTAACGTCAACACGCTCTGGCACTCTTTGTAATTAATCAGGGCAGAAAATTTGCAGACAAGAGAGTAACATAGGCCTCTGCAAGTCATATTCCTGTCTAATCAGCAATAGCACACACTTTTTCTTCATTCCGCTTGGCGTTTCAAAAGGACCATCATTTGAAAATGACAACCGCTATTGTTGGGAATCACTGGAAACTTGGTCAGCCTTTGAAGACCAGTGTTTATTGTTGCAGGCAAGGAACGGTAATGCACTTTGGTTTCAATTAGTTATCCCAAATAATTCCCCCCTAGAAACCACTAAATCCAGCCCTCTTACTGTGACTAAGTCTGTCTGAATTAAATCTATGTATTAGTTTATAACAAGAGAGTATAAAATCATGAAAAAATGATGGCTGAGAATATAAATAAAAAACACGGAGTGCAAAAGTGAGCGATTTTATTCATGCAGGGCTTACCGTTGGTGACGTCACACTCCCAGCATGTGTGACTGCCGTCCCCACCGCAGTGAGAAACGGTCAGCCTGTTGCCAGCGCAGTCTGGACACTTTCATAATTTTGTCGTGAGTTGGTAAGCATATTAAAGATGGCTTCTTAAAATGAGAGATGGTTACCATTTTTAAATGAATTGCAACAGTTGAGAATGATTCTCATATTTTTAACTGAGAGTTGAAACAGCTTTCATTACTCAAATCAGGGGAAATGATGAGGCATGATATGGAAAGACGCCAACTGAAAGAGACCCAAATGTTGGCTTTGAGGAAGTTATTAAACACCCTGAAACTCAGGCTCTTATGAAATGAGGACAAAAAGCCTACTCTGTAGGTTTATTTGGGGATCGTGTGAGATTGCACCTGTAAAGAGTCAGAATAGTGCAGGTACTTAGTAAGTAGTAGCGGCTGGTATTTTTCATAACCGTGAAGAGCTCACATATGTAGGTAAGATATATACAGTACCTCTGAGAATGAAAAGCAATACGTGGGCCAGAAAGATTAAGGAAATGGGTAATGTGAAATCAAATATCTTCTAAAACATTTCTGTAGAAAGTGATGATACTTTAAATATTAAACAACATGTATGACACGGGCTCTAATTTGAATGGACAAAGGCCGAGTCGTTAGGGTCCTTTGGGTGGTGGATGGGGGGCCCCCTATGTCAAGCTTTAACCCTTTGATTGCTGGATCATGTGCAGATGCTGTTTGGCATGGCTGGGGCAGTCAGGGGCTCTATAGGATGGGGAAAGACTTGAAGAAAGTGGCTGCTTATCAAACCACTTGTTTCTATCACATATAGGAGTAGTTCAATACGTAAATAACGATGCAGGCATACCAAGGCCTCCTGCCTATGAGCTTTGTGTTTAGAGAAACTAGTCATGAAAATACTGCTACCCAGCCCTCTATGGGTCATGTGACATGCCCTGTGTTGCCACTGCTTATAAGCCTGGGTCCATGCAGGGGTGGAGGGTGGGGCAGCTCGTGCAGGGCAGGGATCGGGCTCCATTCCTCTGGGACCAACCACTGTTCATAGTGAGGCCAGTGTGGGACTCATACCTGCCTATGCTATGCTTTGCTTTACTGAGAAGTAAAGTCAAACCTCTGCTGGGCGCTAATTCCCTCAAATGTGTGGGGCCCTTTTTACAAATCCAGGAGCCCTTATGACTCAGTCTTGTGGCAACACCAAGTTCAGGAATCATAGCTTACCGTGCATGGGCCTCAATGGCATCTGATGAAGGACATTGAAGGGGACCCAAATACCCAGTCCAGAATTATACTTGTTAATGCTATTTCCTCTTCTGCTCACTTGCCTTACCCACCCTAGCATCTTTCTCTTAACTTCCCTGGTTGAGGTCTGGGTATGTCTTGGGTGTGGGTGTTTACATGCATGGACGCATGCACTATAAGGAATGAATTCTCTTCTACCTCAAATATACTTGGCATTTTTTCTTCATTATCTCTTTCTTTTAAGCACTTTATCATTTAACTGAAATTAATCTCTGATGAGCCAGAAAGAAGGAAAGAGGACACGGGACTGATAATCAAAACATTTTCCTTCTTTGCCTGTGTGAAGAAGAGAGACTGGGCACTCACATGGAAAAAATCATGTTTGGTACACACGAAATGAGGCCTTTGGGTTCAGTGATCCCTCAGGTATCTTCTAGCCCTAAATCTAAGTCAGAATGTAATCCGGATTCTTAAAAAGATAATTGAATAAAATAAATGGCAATATAGAATGTGTTTTTGAATTAGAAAATTCAGTATTTTAGGATCTCTTTCATTTACATCTCCCCAAATTGAGCTATAGATTCAACACAATATGGATCAAAATCCTAGTGAACATTTTTTTCAGAAGTTGACAATCCGACTTATAATTTTATGATATGAAAATGTAAACTATTTATAATAGCCAAAGCACTTGTGAAAAAGAAGAACAAAGTGGGATGACTTACATCACGTTATTTTAAGACTATGAGGAAAGCCGCAGTGACCAAGACCACGTGGTATTAGCATAGGACACACATAGACTGATCAATCAAACACAATGCAAGATCCGCACGATTCCATGTGCCAGGGTGATTTAAGGGAGAAAAGATGTGCTTTTTAAAAAACGATGATGAGAGTAAGCCATTTGTTAGATATCCAAAGGAGGGAAAAAATAAAATCCTTGACCCTAATCTCACATCGTGCACAAAAATTGATTAGGATCATAGACATAAATGTAAAACCTAGAGCAAGAATCTTTGTGATCCACGGGTCAGTAAGGTTTCACCATGTAACAGACACAGATCGCAGACCGTAATCACACAGCACAGCAATTCTGCTCCTCGGTATCGGTCCAAGCACTGGTTTACACAGAGACTCGACAGAAAAGTCTGCAGCAGCTTATTCGTTACAGACAAAAACTGGAAACAGGTCATCAACGGGAGAATGGATAAACAAAATGTGGGCTACCCATACAATGGAATTCTCTTCAGGAAGAAAAGGAGAGAAATAGCGACACGTGCTACAAATGAGAAACGCTCAAACGCAGCGCACTGAGTGAGAAGACTGGAGCACATGGCTGCATGCTGTCCGATTCATTGATGTGAAGTGTTCAGAAAGGTAAATTTATATGGAGAGAAACCAAATCAGTGATTGCCAGAATCAGGGGTAAGAGAGTTGACTAGAAAAGGGGAGAAGATTTTAAGGTGATCAAATGCATTATATCATGATCATAGAGATGCTTATCTATATGAATCAGCTCATCAGACGCTGCCTTTTACTGTATGGGAATTCTCATTAAGTTGATCTAAAATATTTGAATAAATAGTAAATAATGAACAAAAAAACGCTTACTACTGGATGTAGTTAAATGAAGCCATGTATATGTTACCTAGCAAGTGCTGGAAAATGTTAGGCTCTCAAGATGTCTTTCCTTATCTCCTTATTCCTGCCTGCCTCCCACCTTCTCTCCTCTCCTCCATCCCCCTCCCTCTTTCCCTTTTTTCCTCCATTCATTCCATCCTATTTCCGGCTTGACAATTCACCAGTGCTAATCTTTGCTCAGGTGTGAATGGCCAAGGGCGTGTCAGTGTGTGATTGCTCTCAGGGGTCTCTCACTGAGGAACTCTGGAGATGGTCTACCCGTGGCCTTTGTGAGGGATATGTCCCAGGGGATCGAATTTTTTCTGTCTAGTAGACTTTGAAAGAAAGCTGTTATTAATTAGCCCAATGTATTCTTGGCTGGGGAAATGTAACCATTTATTTAGTAGAAAAACAAACATAAATCTCCAGATAGGCACTCTGTATTAATCAGACAAGTGGAATTTCAAGCTGTATTTCTCGTGTTTAGTCTTTGTTGCGGCAGGAGTCAGGGCAGCCTTAGTGGAACGAGCATCACCTCTTGAGGTCGAGCAGACCTCCCTTTGAACGATAGCACCACTCATTAGCCAGGTGACGGGGGCTCCTCACCTTAAATTCTCGTCACAATTTGATGGTTGGAAACCAGGCATTAAAGAGAGATGTGAGCTAGGCTAACAGAAGTTCACACCGAAATAAACAGAGAAGTTTCAGTCTCCGGGGGGAAACTAGAAACTCATGTGTGGGGCTCCAGCTGGTCAGGGGACATGGCTACTCTAATAAAACAGTACTTGGAGTCTGCTTTTATGTTTTATTTTTTAAATTTTTACTTGTAATTGAAGTTATCGGGGTGACGTTGGTTAATACAATTATGTCAGTTTCAGGTGTACAATTCTGTAATGCATCATCCGTACATTGTACTGTGTGTTCACCACCCCAAGTCCAGTCTCCTTCCATCACCACGTATCCCCCCTACCCTCTTCTACCTCCCCCAGCCCCCTTTCCCTCTGGTCACCACCAGGCTGTGGTCTGTGTCTATGAAGTTGTTTTGCTTTTATTTTTATTTTCTATTTATTCTTTAGTGGGAATGGTAATGCAGATGCAAACAATAGTGAGTTATGTACATAGGTTAGGTACAAAATGTAAAACTGTCTGGTTGGTTGCTTTGACTTTAGTTCCCTGAACTGATAGCTGTTACTAAAGATCCAGAATATATTCAAAAAATTCTCAAACATTACATTCATAATGTTACCTCGCATTGTCCTTTTAAGGACTTCTTTGCATGTGTTATTTTGTTTGATTATCACAAAGGTTCTGTGAGGACAGGGTCTAAGGATGCTATTCACCTGTGCTTTAAAGGCAAAGGAACAGAAGCCTAGATGTGGTAAGTGGTGGCTCAGGATTCATAACCATTCAGTGGAAAAGGCTGGCCCAGCATTCTTATCATTGCTGTGGCATTTATTCTTGAGTGACCCTGTGTATTCCCCCCAAAATGCAGTGCGACCCTTGTTTTAGTCTTCGTAGTCATCATCTGTGGCTCTTCGGGTGGTGTCGACATTTAGAGAACTGGGCCAGGTGTTAAATGTTAGGTCATCTTCGCTTTCAGATGCAGAAACACCTCTGTGGAGGGCGTACAGCAGACCTTCATGGGGGCAGCCCAGTCCGTTGAAAAGTTCGTGAGGTTTGGAGCGAGAGAGACATAGGCTCACATCTCTATTGTGGTGTTCTCCAGGTGGATAATTTTGTGCAAATTTCTTATCACCACTGAATCTCCATGTCTTCATCATGCAAAGGAATTCCTACGAGCACATGTGCATGATTCCTGGCCTGTAATAACCCCCAACAAATGATGGTTCACCTCTTCTCCTCCCCTTCCTATGTGGTTTTGGTCAAGTTTCATCTTACAAGAAAAATAATAGTCAGGAGAAGGAGTGATGAAGTCAACAGAGGAACCTAGAGGGAAACAGAGACCTGCTCCTTTATGAGGGAATGTGAGGGATTCTTTGCCGTTTATTACAGCTAATTTTCTGCCACTATTGATAATTTTGAGGAATTTTTTAAACCTGAGAATAGTTTTTAATTCTCAAAGCAGAGGGTGAGAGAAAATGAGACAACTGGTTTATTTTCGGTTCTCCATCGGAACACAGCATCTGTTCGTTCTTGCTTTGTCTGCAGAAAGATGTTGCTCTTCTGTTCACATAAACATCAACATTTAACGGCGGGTCTCACTCCAGGGAAAGTGTGTCGGCATGTCTGGAGGGTCTGGGCTGTAAGCGTTCATTTTCTCACATGCTGGAAGGAGCTTTGGAGGTGATATGGCACAATCCTTTCATTTTACAGGTGAAGGCAGTGCAACTCAAGGAGGAGAACTGTCTTGTCCAAACTCACCCTGGGAGAAGGGAGTGTAACATTCCAGCTCCCCTGAAGCCCCTACTGTGGGTGTACTTATCGACCCCTTAATGAAAAAGTGGCACTCGGATACCGTTCAATAAGCCTTCTTAGAACTTTATCCCAGTGGGAACTCATCCATAAGAAACAAAACTAATTAGAAGTTTATGGTAGGAGCTTTACTTACTTCAAAGAGGCACTTCTATGCACAATTCATTCCTTTAGCAACCCTTTTATCTCTATAGGAAGGTCCATGGATGGACTTCCAGGGGACTGTGAAGCCCCCAAAATAAATATGAAACTTTCTGTGTGTTTCCTGATGAGACACTCAGGTAGGACTCGGAGCCCCACCCCAAGCGAGCCCAACACCACCTCCGTCAAAAGTTGTTCGGCAGGGTAACAAAGAATCATTTCTCTACTGTCTTTGGTTTGGAATTGGTGAAGCTGCTAGACTTCTTATTAGACTCCTAGCACCCACTCGATTGTGTGTGGTCATCGGTACAGACGGGGAGACCGGCAGTGGGAACGCCAACAACCCATCTCCTGTGCTGCAGCTAGGTTGGGCAGCACCGACTGACTCTGGGGAACCTCCGGCCTCGCCCCCGCCCTTCCCTTCCGCCCCAGCGCCCTGGTCCCCAACAGTCAGCAACACACCAGTTCCCTATCAGTTGCCTTCTGCGTCCCTGATACCATCTCAGGCTGCGTTACAAAAGCGTTACTTCTGCTCTTACTCTTCTTTACTTCCTTCTTTAGGAAGTTTTTCTAGGGTTATTTTGCATTACAAATGATTTGTTATTTAGGTGGTGACTTAAAAACTTTACAGTGGAATAATCTGTGACTGCAGTGTGTGTGTGTGTGCACACGTGTGTGCACGCATGAGTACGTGCACACATGCGCGTGCACACTTTTATCTATGGACCTCTCTGACTTCCAGATCCGTTGCTGTCTCCTTCCCTGGGACGGTCCTTTTCCAGCTTGCCCTGCTCTTTCCTAAATGAGAACAAATGCAACATAATCTCCTTCGGGGATAATTAATCCACAGCTCTTTTGGATACCTCGTTTGTATCAGCGGTGATTGGAACTGTGAAAAATGAGGATGGCCACGACATTTTTTTGTGCCACCATAGGGATTACAATTTCATTTCCTGTCCCCTGCCATTTGCTACGCGCCCACTATGTTCAAGGCGCAGGGATACGAGGAAAAACCCCGCAGGCCTTGCCTTCCACCCAGTGACCATTTCATACATGTATACATTGTAGAGCAGCCAGATGGACAGTTTAGATTTCTCAGGGCTCCAATGTAATTAACATTCCTTATTTGAAAGTTTTAAAATGTGAGGGAGAGGGCAGCCTGCCTGCCTGCTGGTCCTGATGAAAAACCCCTAATGTGCCGGGGGTGCTGTTAGGAACCTTCCTCCTGGGGAAGCCAGGCCCTCAGAGGGCCTGCCAAGATCAACAGAGGCCTGGGCCCGCACGCTGGCGCTGAGAGTCATCCTGGTGTCTACCCAGCCTCCCAGACTGGCATGCCCATTGCCTCCCCGCTCCGCCGGCCCCGCGCCCGGCCTCTGCTTTGTCTGCTGAGCTGGGCGTCTGTTTTCATGCAGGCTTCTGGGAAGAACCTGGTGGTGTGTGCTTGGTCAGGGCTCCTGTGTAAAGTGCAGCCATCTTGTTAATTTTACTTCATCAAATCTTTTGGCCAAAGGACATGGTAAGCCATGGGTCAGCTTTATCACAACAGCCTTTCCACTTGTGAAGTGTGGAACTTCAACTTCCTCGCTGCAGGCCGCCCAAGAAGTGGAGTCCTTTCTGTCCTGTTAAACCGCTGGAGAGACGTCAGGGGCCCCTGTGCGAAGTGGGATGGAGAGGGATGGAACAGTCAGGAAGCCCCTGACCCAAAGGAGGCGCTCTGAACACCACGAGGAGACACATCCCTGGGTTGTCTCGCCCTTCCTGCCTCCCAGCTCATTCTTTCCTTCTCTTCCTGCCCTGAACACGTCCTCTGTTTTGAATAACCTCCACCATGTTCCTCCTTGATGCCAGGAGATCACGCCACGTCGGCTTGGTCTGGACTGCGCCCCTCTTCCCGATGTTCATCACGATTCTCTTTGTCTCTTTGCTGTTAGCAAGTTCCCTAAAACTTTTCAGATGCGATAAGTAAGCCTCCTCTGTACTCCGCCATCACCTTTTGTTCTCCCTACCCCGTGTAAAGTTTATTTATGCCACTTAAGGCAATTGCTTGTTTTTCCTTGTAAACTCTTAACAAAAGAGACCTCATTCCCAGTCCAGAATGCAGGAAGTGCCTGTTGGATACGTGCAGAAGGAAGATAAGACAGATACTAGAAAATATCTTGAGTTGTGGAGTCAAGCTGGGTGGTCTTGGTCGAAACGCACTTCCGCGGTTTGCAGTGGTGATGGCATTGCCTTCCTCGTCGGATGGTTGGAAAGAGTAAAGGGGAACTTCAGGCGGTGAGGGATTTGTTTATGGCACAGACGGTGGTGCTTTCCTGGCTGTATACTCATCTCCAGACTCATCGAGTTGGGTGTATGAAATGTGTACAGCTTTTGGTATGTCCATCATTCCTCAATAAAGTGGTTTAAGAAAATGAAAAGGCAATAGATGTTATTCCTAAATATTAAAGCAATTTGCATGGGATGGGCAGCACCCATTTTTAAAGGTATCCCTTGTTTTCTCCAGGGAGCAAGGACACAAGATCCTCAAATGTGGGTTAAGGGAAGCTGATCAAAAGCTGTACAAATATAAGTATGTATTTTTATGAGCACTTATGGAATATCTACTGAGGGCCCATACACAATTGCTTTACAAGATACGAATTGAGATCTCCATTCTTGGCCTGAGAAAACAGAGTCTCGAGAAGAGTCACTTTTCCAAAGCCACAAAAGTTGTAGACTAAGAATTTGAACCCATATTTGTCTCGTTTGCTGTTTCACAATCGGGCGATTTTAACCAGCCCCCTCCCAAGGGACCTGTGGCCATCTCTGCAGACATTTTTCATTGTCACACACTCAGGGGAGGAGGTGTGGCTAGACATCCTGCAATGGGCCCAAATGTCAGCCGTGCTGAGGCATAGCCGCCCTGGCCCAGCTTTACCGCGTCCAGCCGTCCCTGCTTTCATCACGAAGATAAGATGATATTTTGTGACTACGGCTTGGATGGTGTGGAGGCTTATCAGAGACCAGTGCCATTCCGGAAGGTCTTCTGTGCCAACAAACTCAAACAACTCTGTGCCCTGTAAAAAGTGGTGGAATGAAAAAGACCATGTAGACATTTATACACTGCACAGCTCAGTTATAACTTTGGCCTGTGTATGGTTCAAACACTCCACACCCAGCATTCTCGGCTATGGGAGGGAAGCAGGGCGTCAGGAGCAGAAGGAATGCAGGCGGAGGTTAGTCCCCCTGCCCTCCCTACTTAGTAGCTGGCAGTCCTTGGGAAATGTAACTGATCTCCCAGGATCCACTTTCTACATCTGCAAAATGGGGGCAATGATGCCCGACTCGGCGCTGACGTGAGGGTTGTGTCAAACAATGCAGTAGACGGAGCAGTGAAGTATATGGCACAAGCTGTCCTATGTGAACCCAAGATGAGCCACCACTTTGAACATGGCCCTTTGCCTCATCCTCTGCACAAACCTAATGCTGACTCCTAAGCTCCTGCTCTTCTCTCTCCGCCCCCTTCCCAGCACTCGCCTTTGCCCCATAGGATCAGTGCCTGGAGTCGGCAATGGCAACTTTCCTACCCCCGCGGCCCCACAACAGGTGGTGACAAGTGATGCTTCACTTGGGTAAACATTCCCTCACACCCTTTTTCCCACTGTCTCCCGTCACCCTCTTTCCTCCAGCTACGGAGTGGAGATTTCTCTGGTCTCAGTGGGTGGACGGAGTGGGCGCCTTCAGAAAGAAAGGATGCTGAGAACATTTGCTCTCTCTGGTCATCTTCACGCCACACCTGGCAGATCTCCACCTTTGTTCTGTCTTCCCAAGTCAGAGATTTAATTGAGTAAAATGCCACTTACCCAAACCTCCAACATGCCACGGTCTTTGCTAAGCAGCACTTTATATGCCACAGCCTGAGCCATCATGGCATCCAACAGGATATTCAATAGATGTTTGTTACGTGAATGTCATAGAACAATCGTATGAAGACAGAATTGCACATCCATACTACACAGAGGCTCGAAGAGGCTGAGAAACCTCCTGAGGTCACACAGCAGCGATGGGGATGGACCCCAGTTGTCTGACTCCAAAGCCCACGTTCTTAACAAAGTCCAAATACTGGTGCCTAATGGGCAAGGGCGGGCACGGACCAGCTCGGCAGGAGCCATTCGCCAGGCTGGCTGTAAGGACATCCCGCTTTCTCTGACTCTTGAAAACGCCTCTTTCAAACACTTACTTACTCAAACAGATACTGAGTTTCTATATATTCCAGGAATTGTGCTGCTCTTTATGAGAGTAAGAAAAGCAAACTAAAACTCCTGCCCACGTAGAGTTTACTCACCAGAGAGGTGGAGGGTGATGGTCCTTCAACAAAGAAACAATAATAATATACAAATGCTGAGTGTTACCAAGGAGACGAATGGGCTGCTCAGGTAGAGAATAAAGGAGTTATGCTGGAAAGCCTCACAGAGCAGGTGGTTTTTATTTATCTATTTTTTAAATCTTCACCCAAAGATATATTTTCATTGCTTTTAGAGATAGAGTAAGGGAGAGAAAGAGGAAAAAAAAAAAAAAAAAACATCCATTGATTGCTTTCTCACATGTGCCCCGACCGAGGAGCAAACCCACAACCTGGGTATGTGCCCTGACTGGGAATTGAACCTGTGGCCTTTCGGTCTGTGGGATGATGCTCCAACCAACCGAGCCACACCAGCCAAGATGAGCAAGTGGTATTTAAACTCTGAAGAACAAGAAGTCAGCCATGCAGGGTCCTGGGAAGTATGTTTCAGGCTGAAGGAGCTGAGGCCCTAAGTCTAAAAAGATCTGTTTAAGGAAGTGAAAGGAGGCTGGCCTGCCCGGAGTGTAGCAGACAGAGGAGAGAGTGCAAATGCATGGGAATGGCGTTATTCTGATTTTTTTTCTGCTGTATACGATGCAAGATGGCTCGCAGAGTTGGGTGCTTCATCATTATTAGGTGTTGTAGGTTGCAGCCTGGCCCCTACTATACACACCCCTGGTACCTATGCATATGACCTTATTTGGAAACTGGGCCTCTGCAGATATAATTCAGATGTAAATTCAGATGAGGTCATGGTGGAGCACAGTGGGCCCTGACGTGCTATGACTGATGTTCTTATAAGAAGAGGAGGAGACCCACACTGATAGACCCACGGGGAAAAGAAGGCCGTGTGAAGACGCAGACCCCAGGCAGACAGCCCCGTGGTGCTGGAGGCAGTGACTGGAGCGTGTAGCTGCGGGTGAAGGAATGCCAAGGGCTGCCGGCTGTCACCCGAAGCTAGAAGAGAGCATGCTTCCGCCAGTGCCTCCATTTCGGACTCGGCCTCCGGAACCGTGAAAGAATCCATTTCTGTTATTTTAAGCCACCCAGCTTGTTGTAGTACATTCGGGCAGCCCTGGGAAAGTAATGCAGATGCCCATTATTGGCAGTGATCCCGACAAGTGATCACGGTCTGTTAAACCGAGGACCCCTGCTCTTAAATCAGCCATGTCTAAGAGGTTCAGGGGCTTCCCCTGGGTCCCTGGGCTGGTGACAGAGGGACCCCACCTTTTTGACCACAGCACCTGAATGCTTCCCACTATTCCAGAAGGGCTCCGTGCCTGTTCTCCAAAGTGGGCTTTGTCAGAGGCATGGTACCTCGAAGACTGGCAGTCACACTGACCTAGCAGCAGAAGCGCTGGGCAGGCCCTTACTTGGCCTCAGCCCTGACTGCAGCGTGAACTGAGGAGCTGGTTATGTCTCTTGGCCCCACAAAAGGCGTTCCCACTGCCTCAGCTCATTGGCGCCATGTCTTCCTCCAAACGGGTTACTCCCAGGTCCTCACATGTCCTGCAATTGAGAAAAGCGGGAAACGGGGTTATGCAGACTGCATCCTCTCTGTGGGGAGGTTTGGATTACCCTAACATGGACTTCAGATGATTAAGGAAAAAAAATAAAGTTTCATTTGCCCCACAGTGCCTCTTTGCTTGAACAAGTGTTCCTCATTAACGAAATAAGATTTTTTTCCCCACTCCGAGTAGCAATTGCCTCTTCTTGCTAGCACAAATTTTTTTGTCCAAAGCATAGTTTTAAAGAATTGAAAGGGAATATGTTTTAAGGATAGTCATGAATTCACTGCTGGCAGGGGAGTCCTCCAGGATGCAAATGGCAGGCATGGGTTCAGACAGCTGCGTGCTCTGCAGGACTGGTTACCTCTCTGAGAGCTACCATTCCCAGTTCAGAGAGTCGTTGTCCAGATACTGTGAAATCGTGTGTCTGGGGCTCGCAGAAGTGTCAGCCATTCTTGAGCACTTGGTCAGGCGCCCTCATTGTATCACAGATGTATGGGGGCTTAGGTATTCATTGAGGATCTGGGACCTGGGAGAATGGCTTGTTAGCACCTGAGACATTTCCTGGGGTAGCCGGGTATTGCGTGAGGATGCACAGTGCACAGCTGCTTTCTGTAGTCCCGCACAGGGCATCTAGATTCTCCTTTTGTGGCAGGAGACAAGAAGAAGGATATTTGCCTGAATTTCTCTGGCAATTCCCTGCCTTCCCGGGAAGCTGCTAGTGCGACAGAGTCAGAGATGTCACCCCGCTTACAAGTTGACAAGCCAGTGTGCCGAGTTAGCAAGGCAGTGTGCCAAGGTTTCCTGGATGTTGGCAGGAGGCGTGATGGCCCGGGATTAGTGACAAGGGACTTTATTACTCCTGGCAGAGCAACCAGGGTGAGCTTGGTGAGGTTTCTGTCAGCTACCCCTTTCCTGGGTCCCTCAGGGCAATGCAGAGAGAGCCAGGTGGCAGGCAGGAGTAGTAGGGTGTGTCACAAAAGAAGAATCCTAAGCTTGGACAGCCGGCCTTTTGCTCCAGAGGGAGATAGTGGATCTCCCCAGCCCGTTCGCCACACTTCCTCGACAAGATGGTACATAACAGAGGCGGGCGGCGGGCGGTGCCCCTGCTCCCAAGGTAGGCAGGAATGTGTAAGGAAAGTTGCCTATTCCTATTTGGTGTTAAAATGACAAGGTACTAGTAGGGGTTGAGAAACTGCCCCAGGCCACTTAGTTCTCTTCCTTTTTTTTCAGCCCTTTCCTGCTTGTAGTTCAGACAGGAGTGTGAAGGAAAGAACGCAGTCCTTGGAAGTTGGAATAGCTGGGGTGGCTGATGTTAAATCTCTCTCGGTCTGCCTCTGATTCATTATGAAATCTTGGGCAAGTGACTCACTGTGCCTGAGCTTCAGTCTTTTCATCTGTGAAGTGGGGATGAGAATGCCTGCCTCACACGGCAAGAAGAAATTTGGCACCTATTGGTGCTCAAAGAATACCGCCTGTATTTGTTAGCATTGGCCCACAGTTGCATTCTTGCTGCGGGTCAGCGGCGAGGTGCATGAACTTTATTTCAACGCTTGTGTCTCGGCGAAGACGGGGCCAGGGTAGAGGCTGGCCTGGCAGCAAAGCTGCACCAACAGAAGCTGGCTTTCCCCAGGTTCCCTTCTGGGCTCCTTAAGGAAGAAAGCTCACGAGTAGGCCGGCCTCTCCGCAGCGTGGAGTGAGGCAGTTTTTGGGCTTCTGTGTGGAATGCATAGCCTATGGCCTGGGAATATTCCTTTATGGTTTCCACTTCACCCCTATGAGTCTAGTGCAAAATACCCTCCACACCCACCCTGCTCCTCCCTGGCCTACTGTCCGCATCACCTGCCCCTGCCCAGGGCTCGCCTCTCAGATTTTTTTCCTTAGCTGCCTCCTTGACTGTGTAGGCCAGCTTTAGCTCACTGACGGCACCCCTTCCTCCTCCCTTCCCTGCCATTCTTGTCTTTCCTGGCTCTGAACAGGCCTTTGCCAGCCTCTGGGGCATGGAGTGGGCGGGAGGGAGCAGGAGGCAGGGAGCAGGCTCAGTGCTCCCTGCTCAGCCCTCCTCCGGACGCATTGATGGGCAGTGAATTCCTCCCAGTGGACTCGCTCCTGCTGCGCCCCTTTCTGTTGTTCCTGATTTCCCGGGCCAGGAGAATGCATTAAACCCTCAACTCCTTGAGGGGTCCCAAGTCAAAAAGAGTTAGAGGGTCGCTGGTCACTTGGGCTCTGATTTCACCCGCATCCTCATGAGGAGTGGGCCTGCTGCATGAGAACAGCCCCCATGTCCTCGGATTCCTGGTTACCGTCCCCGTGGGCGAGCGTTCCGTGACAGAGTGACACGGCCCCTCACACTGAAATCTCCCTTCCAGTAGTTCGCTCGTCTTTGGTGTCTCAGCCATTTTTATGGGGACTCCTGAGCACGGGTAGTGATGGGGAAGGAACATGTCTGTTCACTCAAACATCGTAATCATCAGTTAGCCACCCACATCCATCCTCCCTCCATCCAACCATCTGTCTGTCTGTCTGTCTGTCTGTCTTGGATGTTTTATTTTAGATGACCTGTGGCATTGAGGATCCAAGTCTGCACTGTTCTCTTTTTTATCCGGGGAGGAGAATTTGTATGGTTCAAAGTTTGATGGACATTAATTACTTTCCAACTTCTAGAAAATCCTGGCGCCGCGGCATCCACCGTTCTGCCACACATGTAGGATATTCATTCTGTGGGTCCCAGATCAGCACCGATAATTAGTCATTGGCCATTCATGGCTCTGGTATTAGAATAGTAGAAGCCTCGTTCAGAACTTTTCATTAACTGGAAACTTGCCACTACAAAAATGAAGTTTTACTTTGCTTAAAGCAGCTGGGAGGCCAGAGGATCTCCCCACTCCTTTGCTGTTTTCAGTGGAAGCAGGAGATGTGCCGATGGCACCCACATCCCCTTGCGTTCTCAAGAAAAGGAGCGATACCAAGAAATGCACTGGGCGGCCGGGAGGCCTGACAGCACGTGGGAGACCGCTTCAAACAGGGGCGCCAGGGAGAGCGAAGGGCAGGCCCCGGTTCTGAGGGGCCCGCCTTTATCAGAGCAGAAGCCGGTAGTAGGTGCTGGGTCCCAGGGCGGGACGGGGCGGACACCTCCTTTTCTGAGCAGGGTCTCAAGTGCTGAACTGAAGGCTCCTCACATCCCCTTCCCAAGGTCTCTGGAGTGGGTCTAGAGCTGGGGGAGGGGCCCACGCGGCCTGAGCCCCACAAAGAGAGGCAGTGTGAAGGTCAGAGGAGTCCTCAGAGGGCCTGCGAAATTGTGGGAGAATTATTTCCATGCACTGATTCTTTTTTACTAAATAACCTAAAGACAGGGTGTTAGCCACTAGAGTAGAAACAAAATAGGTCGTTGGTAACTTACTGAAATATTTCATTTCTTGAGAACTTCCACATGGGATGTAGAGGTGCCTTTGTTAAGTTGGGCATTTTATCTAGCGCTGTGCAATGGACAGACACACAGTCGCTGAAGGACCAAAGTATCGGAGAGTCTCACGACTGTCTGTCCACTCTTCTCTTCTGCCCAGCAAACCTTCATCGTCTGCGTCATTTTCCAGTGGGGAAGACCCGATCCCTTCCTTTCTCTTTAGTCATCCGGAGCCCTTGGTTCAATGTCCCTCCCTTCACCTGTCCTTCCTTCCACCCCTTTTTATTGAAATCTGTTCTCAGAAAGACAGTTATTGATTACTTATTATCCTAGTGTGATTGTAAGTTGCTGATTCTGCAGCCTCAGGAGCACTTCCTTCATTTCTCACTGGGGACAAATGACACTTCAACCCAAGGACTGGGTGTCAGGAGACAGAAGGGCTAGGAAAACTGAGGGTGGCCTCTGACCTGTTGGAATAGGAACTGTGCCCCTTTCCAGCTCCCCTAAAATTTATATCCCCCCTGCCTGCCTTCAGGCACTTCTTTTCGCCTGAATCTTCTTATTTGCAAACTGTGTTGGTTTTATCAACCCCAGATGGTTTCAGAGAATAAAATAGCAAAAAGCAAATATTTGTAGCCCATGATAAATGCTCAAAATGGTAGTAGTCATTGTTGTCACTATTGTTATCACCACCGTCAATATTAGGAGCTGGGTGAAAAGGATGAAAATAATCAAGTTGTGAAACTTTCTAAACATACTGCATTTTGTTTTAAAACTTCAGAAAAGATGTGCCTTGACCGCAATGAAACACACTGGAGACTGCCTATAGAAGGGGGTCGTAATGTAAGTCTGTGCTTTCAAGGTCAGAGACAGCCTTGAAGATACGGCCGTTCCTTCGAGAGCACCGATGACAAGGCGAGGAAGCCGCAGCCCGGGAGTCGGTCCGCAAGGGAGCCCCCAACGCACAGAAAGACGCACACGCTGGACACGCACCCTCTGCCCGCGAGGACATGGTTTTCCCTGACGTTCACGCTGGAGTTTAAGTTCTGGAGACAGATGTATCCGATTCGGATTGGGGTTCATAGGCAATGACACACTAAACGCTCTGAATGTCAGTAGTGTTTGGGTTTCTGATTCCGGGTGTGCACACTGGAGCTTCTCACCAACTACAGGACAGCTGGGCCTGCAAACACTCCCGCTGAGATTCAGGCAGCCAGAAGTTCAAGGGGCGTTTACACGACCTGAGAGGAAAGATCCAGGTGAGCGAGGAATAACCAGAGAGTTAGAAAAGGGTACCCTCTTCTCTCACATCCTCCTCTCAAGTGCTTCCTGGACACTGCTGGGAGCCCCCTGCCTTCCACCCACTGAGGAGACAGCAACACGGACCTGCCCTCTGCCTCCGAGGCGCTCACGGGTGAACGAGAGTTGCAGTCACAGTAACACACGCCGCACACGCTTCTCAGGTGAAGTGCAAAGGATTATGGGAGCACGGTGTGTGCAGCCACCTGAGCTTCTAGGGATTTGGGGGATGCTCCTTAAAACCAGGTTGCCATGGACTGAATGTTTGCATCCCCCCAAATTCATATGTTGAAGCCATGGTCTTTGGAGATGGATCCTTGAGGAGGTCATTAGGTTTCAATGTGGTAACCAGGCTGGGGGCCTCATGATGGAATTACTGTCCTTAGAAAGAGAGACAGCAGAGGTTCTGCTCTCTGCCACGGGAGGATGGTGAGGAGGTGGCTGTCTGCAAGCCAGGAAGAGGGCCGTCCCCCAGACTGAATCTCCTGGCACCGCGAGCTTGGACTGCCAGCCTCCCGAGCGGTCAGAAATAAGTGCGTGTAGGGCAGACCGCCCAGTCCGCGGTGCGGTGCCGCAGCAGCCCAAGCAGACGAAGGCAGGCGCAGCATTTGACTTCCCTCCTTTAAGGGTACAGACGCGTTCAACAGGCAAGAAGGAATATTTTCAGCAGAGGGGACAACACATGGGTACCGCACCTGACTTTTTATGTCTCTTTGTGGTTGGAATAGATAATCAGAAGAAAGAGGGATCATAAGGGACTAGTTGTGAAGGGTTTTTGTGCCAAGCGGAGGAGTTTGGCTTCAAAATATGGGCAAATTATTGGGTTTCTCCCAACTAAGGCACAGCCCCTAGTTCACGGCTTCTGCACCCTGCCCTCCCCTCTCTCATAGCGAATTGCAGTTTCACAGTGCCAAGGGCTAGTTTTTATTTGTCTATTCCACTAAGTAGAGAATTCCTTCAGGTCACAGGTTCTGGGTTTTTTCTTATTTATTTTTTGAGGGGTCCCATACAGTGCCTAACACCTAGTAGGAGCTCAATAAATAACTACTCAATGAGTATTCAGATTAGACCTGTGAGCACAGGGGACACTTCAGCAGCAGCTCTGGTGGAGCTGAGAGAAGCGCTCGGTGGGCAGTGAGAGAAACAGGTATGAAGGCCGCAAGACTTGGTAGACTGTGTGCTTCCAAAGACAGAAGAGGCTTCCAGAAGGGGAGTGGCCTATGAGGAGGCCGGAGAGAAGTTCGAAGATACAGGACTTGAATGCCACATTTGGAAAGCCTGACTTCTAGCTCTTCCTTTGCTTCAAGTAAGTCTCTAACAGCAGGGGGGCTCATAGGTGGCCTCCCAACGATTCCCCACCTTCTGGTGCTCACTTCTTTGTGTGACCCCCTCCCAGTGAGAGTGGGCAGGACCTGTGACTCGCTTCCAGTCCCCAGAATGTGGCAAAGCTGGCGGTACGTCACTTCTCAGGTCAGGTTGTAAAAGACTGCGCTTTCTGTCCCGCCTGCTTTCTTTCTCTCACCTGCTTTCCTCTCTGGTGAAGCGGGCTGCTGTGATGTGAATTGCCCTAATGCGAGGCCACGGGACAAGGTACTGAGGATGACCTCTCACCAACGGCCAAATGGGAACGAAGGCCATCAATCTAGCAATCTTCCAGAAGTCAATCCTGCCAACAACCACATGGGCTGGAAGGCCAGGCCTTCTTCAGCTGACCGAGGTGCCTGGCTGGCACCTTGACTGTGGTCGGTGAGAGGCCCTGAAGCCTGGGGCCTGGCTGGGCTGTGCCTGGCTTTCTGGTCGGAGGGACTGTGAGACTCTAAGGGCGTGTTGTTGTAAATCATCGAGTCAGCGGTGATTCATTACATAGCAATAGATAGCGCGTACGGGGCGTCCCGAGGCGTTGCTGAGACAGGGACGAGTATGTGGGAATGAAGAGAAGCCCCAGTGTGGCCTCGCCATGGGGCCCGGCAGGTCTCTGGGCGACGCCCTGTTGCGGTGTTAGCCTAGACCCACGGCAGACAGCCCCAGCTTTGCCGAACTTGGGAAAGAAGCTTCTCCTACATGAGCCAATGGACCCGAACATGTGCTCCAACCCTCACAATCCCCCACAGGAACATCCTGTGGAGCCCTCTGGGATCACAGCGAAATGGGAGCACCTACTTACATTTCGGTCACTGTCACAAAGAACAGGGGCTATCGGGAGCTGCAGCAAGGGCCTGGCAGGCCAGACGCAAGCAGAAGTTTACGAAAAATACAGTATCACAGAGCTCATTCAGAAAATCTGTTTTTCATTCAGTGCTTCCCTGAGTCTGAAAGAATGTGAAGGGAAACGCTGCAAACAGCAGTTGTCTTTTCCTCTTTCTCTTCTGTTTGGTGTCTGAAGTTCAGCTGAAGGACTCGCCCAAGAGTCCACTTGCTTTCGTCATATGCATTAAGCTTTAAAGGAATCCAAAAATGTACTGAATGCTAGGCATTTCTTCTTGATTCTCCCTGAATGCACTTCTTTTTTTGTTTTATAAGGACTTTATTTATTTATTTCTAGAGAGAGGGGAAGGAAGACATAGAGGGAAAGAAACATCAATGCGTGGTTGCCTCTCACATGCCCCCCACTGGAGACCTGGCCCACAACCCAGGCATGGGCCCTGACTGGGAATCGAACTCGTGACCCTTTGGTTTGCAGGCCGGCATGCAATCCACTGAGCCAGGGCCCTTAATGCACTTCTGAACTTGCCTGAAACATTGGGATTATTTCTCCAGTCCTGTCTAGTTGATATTTTAACATTTTATTTAGAATTTTAGTGTTTGAATTTTGCTCCAAGTGAAGTATTTGCATCTGAAGCTGTGCTTCAGGGGTACTGCAAATGCTGAGGAACTTTCCTCCAAACTGCACACACTTAATTGCTTTTATCTCTTTGACATACAGGGTTCTAGGTGAGATTACATTTTCAAAGCACAAAAAGAGGTTCAGTGAGAAAATAATAAAAAATGTTTTAAAGTGTCCCCCCAAACATTGATTTTGAATGTCTGCAAAACATGCTGGCCATCTACACCATGGCAGTTTATATTCACGTTAACATTAAAAAAATATTTATTCATGTAAATTTACTGAGTAATTACCTTACACCAGGTGTCTGGGTGAATGTATTTCAAACCGCAACATGCTGTTCCATCAACACAAACATGTCCTTAGCCCCTTGCAGAGAGTGAAACAGGCTGTCACGGCAGACAGCCGAGACCTCCTGGCCCCTGCTCTGCAGGCTGGGGTGGTGAGGCAGACGACATCATGGTCCATGTGACATGCCACAAGGCTCGCAGAAGTCTCCAGGGACTGCTCCTCCTGACTGGAGTAATTACAAGTCCCCCTTTCATTCTTGAAAAGATCCGGGCTCGAAAGATAAATTATATAGTTCACCCTCCTTAAGGCGAATTTGCCAACGGTCATACATGTGTAAAAAGAAGTGCCTTTTGGTAAAATCAACCACATTTTCTGCTTTCACTTAAATGTAAACTAGAGCTGATTATCAACATTGATATGTTCGGTTTATATATTCTTAGTTAGTTACATTCTAGGGGCTCAGTGTGCCATAAACTGTTGGCAGTTTTCTAATTGTCTTGACCAGTATGTAAGATTAGTCTTCCAAGATCGGGGGAAATGGTCTTTGGTTGACCCAGCTCTGACCAGTTCCCGGTTGCCATGCAAACATGCATCCAATGGAAAGCATAAATATCTGCTTTCCTACATGGAGATGATGGCTATTGTGAACTTCTGAGGAGGGAACCTACCACCCACACTGTACTTTCTGTTACTTCTCTCTCCTCTGAGGAATAACTGTGAATCAAAGAATAGCTCTATGGAAATCAGAGCTGAACTAGCCTATAAATCACACTTGTCATCGTTTCCCCAAACTCTGGTTGATTTATGGCACACCCTGATGCCTCATTGCTATGGCCACACCATTCTCGTGATGTGAAATCACATACACACACCATCAGGGACTACTTATAGGCTATAAAAAGGGAGAAACACAAACAAAACGGAATCGAATTTGGAGAGCACTGAGTCATGTATGGGATGCAAACGCATCAGCGGAAAATCTGGGGGATGCTGGAAATAAATGTTCACACTATGGAGAGCAAGGGGGAACTATCGTTTGGTAAACACTCAATTATCTTGGCGAATGGAGAATGGGGAGGCATGCAAATGCTGAAATAATTAAACGCTTGTCCCTAGGTACAAAGATGCTCCCATGACTTCATCCTTGGACAGTGAACTGGTTAGTTCTTAGCAGAGTAGTGACAATTAGCTCCCTATTAGAGCTGGGCGAAGGTTTCCCCACTATGTCAGTCGCAAAATGTGTTGGGAAAAAGCTAAGAGCGTGGCCAGGGGAAGGAAGAAAGCTGGAGGAAGTGGAGCCGACTGTGGTCCTCTCTCATTCTCGTCTGAGCTAGACATTGACGATCCGGCGAAAATCTTGGGGAACTGCCCCATATCCACGTCCACAAGATTAAAATTGCAGAGCTAGGATTCAACTTCCAGCATCCATCAGCTTTGCCCCCAGAACATATTTCCTCCAGTGAGTGGAATGTCCTTCATAAAAAAAAAAAAAAAGAAAAATCTCCAAGTCCCGTGTATTCCAGAAATCTGTCTGGGACAATTTTCTAAAGTATTTCCACAAAGAGAAACAGTCAATGATGAAGTCATGGGGGAAGCTAATGTAAAACCTAATTGCCCTCCTTTTGGGCTGCCATGAATTTTCTCGCCCTCCAGAGCCCATCCAGCACCAGCTAAAACCCGTCCGAGCAGCGTGGGGAATGGGCAGAGGCAGCTGGAGGGAGCCGGCCGCGCCTGCCTCTGCCAGGGCGGCGCTGTGTCTTCCAGCAGCCTGTCGTTCCCAATCATGGATGACTCCACTGGTACTGTTTATTGGGAGAGGACTTCGCACTCGTGGGTCTGCTCCCTTCACATGTTCTGCCACTTAAATCGTTTCATTTTGCCTAGTTACTTGTCATCACTCTGGGGGTTGCGCACAATCTCTTGGGCAGATGGACTTGAGTTCAAATCCTAGTTCTCTCTGTCTCTTGTAAACTCCGAGACCTCAACTGAGTTATCTAATCTTTCTAAGCCTCAGTATTCTTGTTCTTAAAATGGAGATAATAATATTAGTAGCTAGCTTGTTAAGTGTTTATGAGGTAAATGAATATAAATAACCTGGCATATTGCCTGGCATAGATTAAGCACTTATTGTGGCTGTGCATATGTGTGTGTGTGTTGGTCAGAGTTCTCCAGAAAAGGGGAACCAAAAGGGCATGTGTCTTTCTTCCTTTTTCCTCCCTCCCTCCCTCCCTTCCTTCTTTCCTTCCTATTCGTCTACCATATCTGCCAAAATGGAGATTTATTTTAAGGAATTGGCCCATGCAATTGTGGAGGCTTGGTAAATCCAAAATATGCAGAGTACAGACTGCTGGGAGGCTGGAGACCCAGGAGGACTCACACTCCCAGTCCAAAGGCAGCCTGCTGGCAGAGTTCCCTTTTGTTTCGGCCTTCAACTGATTGCATGAGGCCCACCCACGTCATGAAAAGTAATCTGCTTTCCTCAGAGTCCACCAACTTAAATTGTTCGTCTCACCCAATAAATGCCTTCACCGAAACACCCAGCATAACCTTTGACCAAATATTCGGGCACCATGGCCAGGCTAAGATGCCACATAAAGTTAACCACCCCAGTGTGTATGTATTTAAAGTTGGAACTGAGTAGCTCTTTATATCATCAAGTAACTATATGTATTAAATAATTATAGGCAGCATGGACTTCTCAATATCTGTAGAGTGGTCACTGAACTTATATGGAAACAATGTTCAGCGATTTTGGCTGCTCACGCGCAACCCCACATTCTGGACCTTTCAAAACCTGCTCCGCTCTGATCGTCGGTGCCAAATCTTGAGTTAATCAAAAACTCCTTTGTCCGGCTGACCTAAAGCAAGTCTTTTGGGAAAAAAAAATGAAGCATGTCTAGGCAAGATAAACGCTGGAGAGAAAGGAAATCCAGTCCCTCTCTCCTCAAAGAGGCATGTGACCTCTTCGGGAACTGTGGCCTCCTCGTGTTGGCTTCAGTGGCATCAGGCCACAGCTTCGGTGAGGACACCGTGCAGCTCCGTCTGTCTGTTGAGGTCTCTGGGCCTTCTCGGCATGGGCAGCAGGCTGCTCGTTCTGGCCCCACCTAGCCACATGGAGCACGGCTTGCACGCAGGGCAACCTGTAGGCCGCCTCACGATGAGCCTTTACACAGACACGGATGGGCTCCGTCCAGAGGACCCCGGGTCTTCGGACGGAGTCACTGACAAGGCGCGTCTGCGGTGCTAGCCACTTCGGTTCACGAGGCTTGCTTTCCACAGCTGCCCCTTGGCTTTGAGGCACCAGTCTCGGCTTCCCCACTGTGTCTCCCCGAGGACGTGTCTCTTGGGGTCACTACGTTGTGTGTGGCTTTGACCACCCCCACAGGCTGCCTCCACAGGAGAATGTGTTTGCGAAAATGCTATGCTTCCCAGGTCTTCGCCCTGCCTATGGCTTTTCACTTTCTTCCTGGTGCCAACAGCCATCTTAGAAGAGAAAGCTGATGTGGAATGAGTTGGAGCAAGTTAGATAGTTCGGTCCCTGGATATTTGCGGCTGTCGAAAAGCAACGATTCCAGCCTGAGTCCATGTCCATGGGCTGCCCCATGTGGCAGGCTTCCCGAAGACGCCCATGTCCCAGGGCTTCTCTGAGGTGTTTCCACTCTCCCTCCTCTGTCTGCAGCGTGTGTGTGAGGGGAGGGCTTTTGTTCTCCCCTCCGCATGGCGCTCACATACCCGCCGTCCTCCTAAGTCACCTCCTCTCTCTCCTGCTGGGCCACCTAACAAGCTTTTCTCGTTGCACGTTTCACCAACTGTGGCTCCTTCCGTGATGCCTCCCCTGGAAATGTAACCTCTTTTTGTCACCTCTGTGCTTCCATAGCACCTATATGTCACTATTACAGTTCCTGATCAATTCATGTAATCGTTGCATATGTGTTTCTCTCCCTGCTCTGCTGTCTGCTCCCAAAACAGAGAGCTGGGAGTCTCCATGTGTGAATCTCCACCGTCTAGCCCAGCCAGTGACCAAGAAGACCCGTCATAGAAGGTTGTCCAGTGGCAGCATAGAAGAAGGCAAGGAGATTTCAGGAAGATCTCAGGCATCCCAGTCAAAGTTTTAGAGCCAGCGTTACCACCCACTTGCTGCGGGGCACGCAGCCATGTGCGAGCTCTCTCTGGTTTTCTCATAGGTCCAAATGAAGGTTAGTCAATGACCAAACACTGACCTGTTTAAATACTTGGCGCTTTCAGCGCGCTGCCAGGTCTCCGGGTGGCAGCAGCTTCCGAGCACAGACTCATCGCTGCTGCTCAGTCTCAGCATCCTGCTGCGAGCCCAGGTCCTGTTGTGATACAGGCTGGGACTCCGGCAAAGTCTTGCCCTTCTGATGCTGTTGACGGATTGATTCTCTGGAATGAGAAAAAGAAACATTAAACTCTGAGAAACCCTTCACGCCAGAATTCACATAGCCTGTGAGGGCGGCCTGGCAGTGTGGCCAGGACTGTGTATACCTTGGTGACACCAGTAGGTCGGAAAGATACAAGTAAAAAAGCCAAAGTTAGCAGATCAAGAGCAGAGAGGCAAGGCAGGAAAAGCAAGACATGAGCATCATAGACATGCAGTACTGGAAAAGTCCTGAGGGCCACCGGTGGCCTCACCTGGATCCGAGGCATCTGTTCCCAGGGGGCGTTCTGCTCCAGCTGGATTCCCATCCCTGATGCTGCGCCCCCTGCAGGCTGAGGCTGTCCACACTGTTATGAGAACGCTCGGCAGGAGGAGTGGCCAGTGCTACTCACACTCTCCGAAGCCGGAACAAAACCGCTGCGATCCTAGATATCCCTATGTCCCAGCAACTGGGAGTGTACCTGTGCCATCCAGCCATGCCCTTGCTCTGGGAGTGTGTATGGGTCCTGCATTCAGGCGTCCAAAGTCAACCATGTGCTAACTGTGTGGCTTTGGGCAAAATACCAAACCTCTTTCCACCTGTTTTCTCTTCTTCAAAATGGGGGTAATAGTGGTGCCCAAGCTGTGGTGTAGTTATCAGGCTTAACAAGTTTGTTTTATTTATTTATTTATTTATTTATTTATTTATTTATTTATTTATTTATTTCAGAGAGAGACAAGGGTGGGCGGAGAGAGAGAGAGATTGGTTGAGATTTATTGTTCCATTTATTTATGCACTCATTGCCTGACTTGTGCCCTGACCAGGGATCCAGCCCACAGCCTTGGCGTGTTGGGACGATGCTCTAACCAGCTGAGCTCCCTGGGTAGGGCCAGGCATGAGGCTTAAATGAGATGACACGTATAAAACGCTTAGCACAATGATTGGCATAAACTAGCAACACTTGCTAAACACTTACCACAGGTAGTAGCACCTCCACTGCCATTCACGGGGTCCTCTCATCAGTGGAGAGATGATTAGGACAGACATTAAAACATGTTCCCATCACCAAGCATATGAGTGTCTGCCATGAAAAGGGGGCGGGGTGTGGAATCAGAGTGTTTGGTTTCAAATCTCGGTCTGCCTCTCCCACCAGCCAGGGTGTGTCCGGTTAGTGGCACCAGGCATCACTCCCTGCAATAAGTACGAACAGCCCAATCCTTTGAAACTTCCAAATAGATTAAGTTGTTTTAACACCATTGAATCTAAGCAGCACAATAGTATTAAAATCTTTTTAAGTGTTCGTGTGTGTTTTCCTCTGCCTTCTCATTTGCCACCCTCCCCACGAGGCGCATGCACACTGAGTAAAATCCCCGTCCCACAGGTTTCCAAGTGTTCCCGACAGCCTGGAAACGTTTGCCCGTTATGTGCGTGAAAACCAGCCCATGGAAGTTATTCCTCCAAAGCACCAGAGGCATTTGTTCATCTGTCAGAAATACCAATAAAAGTGCACTGAGGGGAACGGTGGTATAATATTTCATAGTGTCTTTCAGCAGCGTATTTAAAAATAAGTGAAAGATAACCTGCAGTGGCATAAAAGTGTGGTGGATCAGGGTTCATTTTCATTATCCTGAAATACTTGTGCCCACATGAAACTATAGTGTATTCATGCTATCCACCCCACAAAGAACTGAAACATCATTAAGTCCACAAAAGTGCCTTTTGTCCAAGGTGTCTGCACTTATTTTTCTTCTGCACCCATTCATCAGTGGCTCTCTCCCTTCTTATCAGGCCCTATTTCACACCACTGCCCATCTCAGACTGGATGAGAAAGGAGGCTTGCAAACACCTGAACAATAGGTTTCACGGCCTGGATGACTTCTTACCTCCATCCCCGGAAGGCAGCATCTTTGCCCCACACTTCCTTGGCTCCCTCCCGCAAAGGCAGCAAAAGGAAACAATAGCTGTCAGCCCCCGCCAAGCTGTGTCTTTCTGCAGCTGCAGCTGAATAATCAATTACGGGATGAGTGGATCCAAATTTCCCTGGCTGCCTTTGCATGCCTTCAGAACATCAAAGTCTGCAGAAGCCCGGACACTCTCACCATCCTGCCACTCACCCTGCGCCTCCGAGGCAG
Organism: Micronycteris hirsuta; assembly: GCA_004026765.1. Lineage (NCBI taxonomy): Eukaryota > Metazoa > Chordata > Mammalia > Chiroptera > Phyllostomidae > Micronycteris > Micronycteris hirsuta. Next base: position 90,925 of record PVJI01001517.1, read on the forward strand.
CTCTTGCCCTCACCAGCCTCTCTTGCTTCATCCATCCTTTCCCCCAAGGCTCTAGAAAGAAAGACCATTGTTCCCTTCAGAAAGGGACCAGTTGGGAAGCAGAGAGTGCAGACAGCAACATTTGGCAACTTTGTGGCTCAGGCAAGGACCAGGAGCTATGAAATGGATACTTTAAACAAGTTTTATTTTCATTTTGGTACATTAAGTGGCTACATTAAAATACAGCAAATGGATCCAAACTGCAAGGACCTTCTAAGAGAAACCAGAGCTCTGAATGGCCTCGTGTTTCCATGTACCCAGAACCCACGCAGTCAGAGGGTGCCGCGGCTTCTGGTTGTCTGTGAAGTTTACTGTAAGAAAAGTCAGAATATCAAGTGATTCAACAGAGGCATCTTGCCAGCTGTGAGAGCAAGCTGGGAAACAGTTTAAGGAACAGAAAAATTCTTGTCTGTGAAGATGTCCAGTTTTTGTGAGTGTTGGTGTGGATATTTATGTCATTTGGGGAAAATGATGGCACAGGCAGAATGCCTGATAGGAGGGTGGTTGGCAGGCAGATCAGGCAGCAGATTGTAATGGTTCAGTTTAAAAACAAATACGGTTTATGTAACAGGTTGCAAATCTGAGCCAGAATCAGCCCTATTAGACAACATCTTCTAAGAGGTACAATATATGGCTTTTGCCATATATTTTTTACTTGGCTAAAGCTGAGGACTCAGACAGATCTGCATTGAGCAAGTGGGTTAATAATTCTCAGAATCAGCCAGCTAGTGAGAGAGAGCTGGACTCAAGTGTTCTCATCTGTAAAATGGGAGCCATAGTGATTCCCTTCATGGATGTCAGTCATGGGGGTAAAATGAGATCATTACCAGCTGTGAGAGAGTGGGATTTTATTTTTTTTCTGAGCACCAAGAAAAAGTGATAAAGTGTACCAGGCAGCAATATATGTTTTGAAAACTCCCTGGAGGGAATCTTTAACTGAAGAATGTGTGATGCTAGCAAAAAGATTTAACCAAGTCCAGTAGGTGTTTATTACATGCCTGGAGATTCAGATTTGTTGCTTCTTCATTCATGCATTTAAAACACAGAAAGTAGATTACTTGATGCTTCAGTTTGAAACTGTGGAGGGGCAAATGGGGAGTGACTGCTAATGGATATGAGGTCTCTTTTGAGTTGCCAAAACTCTAAAATTCCATAGTGGTCTTGGTTGCAGAATTTGGCAAATATATTTAAATACATTGAATCGTGCACTTTGAATGGGTGAATTGTATCTCAATAAGGTTGTTAAAAGAAAATAATGCATAGAAACAATATCAAACTAAAGAAAAGAAACAAGAACAAAACAAAACAAAAACAGGTCTTGGGCAGGAAAATACTGGATTGACTTGGTTCCTGTCTTCATGACGCTTAAAGTCTTACAGGGTGACACCACGTTTGCTAATCGGTCAAATACAGAGAGGGTTGGATAAAGAACCGGGTGGGATAGGGCAGTGTGGCAGATACTGGAAATCACCCTGCAATACACCGCACACACTCTTTTTTCCACTAAGCAGTAAACCTTCCAGAGGTTGCAGACCCTGCTGAGAGGCAGCCTCACAGCCAGGTTTGGTTCTGGGACTCAGTTCTGGCCAATGGGTGTGAAGACTGGGAACCTGTGCACTTTTCAGGCCCTTAGAGCAAGCTCTGTTTCCTTTTCTATTCTCCCCCAGAACTGGGAAACCAGATTCAGTCTTCCAACCAGGTAGACATGTTGGATGGCAGAGCATCAGGACAGACAGCGTGACGGGCTTACTGCTCGGAACTGCCTCACTGCCTTCTTTCTGGCCTCGTTTCCCAGGAGAATCTGCTTCACTCTTACCTCGTCTTGCTGTACGGAACTTGTCCCTTTTCGCCTGGCTGCTTTTGAGATTTGGTGTTCATCACTGGTTTTGCGCAGATTTTAATTATGATTTTGATTATTGTGAGCAGGTTTTGATGGTGATGTGCCTTTGTATACTTCTGTTCACGCCTTGCCTGCTCAGGGAGACCCTGAGTGTTTTGTATCTGTAGGTACATAGTTTTCATTAAATTTGGAAAAAAGAACAATTGGCCACTATTTCTTCAAATATTCTTTCTGCCCCCATCTGTCCTCGCCTACACAGAAGACAATCACGCGCACACCAGGCAGTCGGAAACTGTCCTTAAGCTCACTGATACTGTTTTTTAATTTTTTTTAGTTTGCTTCCGGTACACAACATAATGGCTCAATATTTGTGTATATTGCACAGCGACCAACACAGTAAGTCTAGTTCATGTCCATCACCACACATAATTACATATCTTTCGTGATGAGGACTTTTAAGTTCTTTCTTAGCAACTTTCAAATACAATCCAGTATTATTTTCATTGTTTTCTGTCTGAATTTTATTTCAAATAATTTCTATCGCTGTAACTCCAAGTTCACTAGTCCTTTCTTCGGTAGTGTCTAATCTGGAATCCGTCTCATCCAGTGTATATCCCATCTTACACACGGTAGCTTTCATCTCTAGAAGTTCAGTGTGAGTCTTTTTTTTTTTTTTAATTTTTTTTTCAAGTCTCTTATGTATTTTTAAGTCAAAGTCATCTTCAGTTAAAATGTAACTTTTGAACATCTGGAATACAGTTATAATTATTTTATTGTCCCTGTCTGCTCATTTTGACATCTGTGTCAGTTCTGGATCAGTTTCAATTTATTGATAATTCTCAGTCTGACTCGTCACTTCTAGTTTTATTGCATACCTGGTTATGTTTGGGTGTTAGCCACTGTGAACTTTGCCTTGTGGGCTGATAGATATTTTTATATTCCTAACCTATAGGAATATATACCTATATTGTGTGAATACCTGACAACATTTCCTTTCATTCATTTAGGTGGTTCCTTCTCTTATTTGGCGTAGTTTTCTCACATGCATATGCTGATTAATGCTCTGCTGAATATTCAAGGGGAACCATCTGTTGATCATTGGGGTGCTAAGTGCAGCTCTTTCCAAAATCCTGCCTTATGTGCGTGGTCTCTCCCTAGATACTCAGCTCAGTTCCCCCACTCAGCGTCTTCCACACTTCCCGTGGGATCCCCTCGTCACCCAGACTGCAGAGCCTGTCAGAGAAGCAAGCTGGGGCAGTCCTAGTGCTGACCTCAGTCCTCTTCCATGCCTCGGGGGTCCCTGTCTTTCACTGCTTGACGTACCATGTCTTGAAAATAATTTTTCGTGTATTGTATCTCTTTTTATTTGTTGGTTTATTTCAGGTGAGAAGGTAAGTCTTGTTAATCTATCTTGTCTGGAAGCAGAAGATAGGCTTCTCAATATCTTATTTAATTGTATCAAGGAGCCTTTGAAATAGCTAACCCTCCCCCCACTTACAGGGGAAGAAGGTGAGGTTCAGACAAGTCACATAACTTGTCTAAGCTCACACAGCTCATAAATGGTATAGCCCAGATTTTATCCCGAGTTTGTCTCTTGGAAATCCTTGTTTACACTGTTTCCTGTGCTCTGCATTCCCTTCACTTAGAATGCCCTGGGGCGGGAGGAGAGGTGAGACCACAGAATGCTCTTTGGAACTCCGTAGGCCAGTCCCCTGCTCCCGTAGGGAGTGAAAATTAAGTCAGGGTGGAAAGTTGAACATGTGGTCCAGGCCCGGGGACCACACCAGTAGCACTAATTTTTTTTTTTCCTCCTCATAGCAAAGGATCTTCTAGCACAGTGGGTCTCAAAGTTGAAAAACAAACAAATGAACTTGACTAGGGAGTTTTAGAGAACAATACAATTCAGAAAATAAAGCAAAGATTGAAAATTAATATACTAAATTTTTCCCTGTGATTTTGGCATGGAGCCCTAATGAGAATGATTAATATCTAGGTATAAATTCTTCAACCTAGAGAATTTCATACTCTGAGTGAACATGTACAATTATTTGTTTTTCTTTCAATACTCCTCTTTCTCCTGTGGATATGCCCTGCTCCGTTCTGTGTGGGCCCCCAAGACTCAGCCGGGCACTGAATGCAAACCCAGTCAATCATTAGAACCACGTTTTCCCCACCATGGCCGCTGGCCTGGCTTTCAGTGTCCTGGCCCCGCATGGGTCATTCCAAGTTCTTCCCCAGGACTTTGTTCATCTTGGGCTGAAAGAAAAGGGGTTTTGTCTTTCGGGACACAGACCTGGAAGGCACGAATCAGGGTGATCGTGGGAGCCGTCTGCCAGAACACACGAAGGGAAGTTGAGTGCAGGAGGAGAGGGCGCGGCAAGACACGGGAGAAACACAGCTCGGAATTCGGCTGCAGTGGGGATGAGGGCAGCGCCTCAGCAAAACGGAGATCCTAAGTTTGGTTGTTCGTGGTTCCCAGACCCCAGAGTGCTGGAAGCCAGTGCTTGGGCTTCCCGGTTGTCTGATCCCATAGATCAAATCCCATTTTATGTTTGAATTGGTTTGAGTTGGATTTCTGTTACTTACAACCAAAAACATCCTGGTAAATAGAGAGAGGAAATCATTTGTCCAACAGAAGACCCTGAATTAGTAGTGGGGTGGGGCTGAGAATTCTCATTCTGTTTCAAATCCTGGATGTAGTCCCTTGGGTAAGCAAAGGCTGCCCCTCGCACAAAGACTACTAAGCATTTTTATTATCACTAAAATAAAAAAGCTGAGGGCCAGGAGCATTCTAAGGGTATGAACTTCCACACCCGGTGAGGAAGGGCTTGTGATGGCCTCCCTTTTGAAGGTGCGGGAATGGAGGCTTGGAGAGGCGAGCACCCCCGGTCCCGAACTGGCTAGTGCTGTCTCCAGGAACCGCAGGCGAAGGTGGTCTGGCTTCCCGGCCCTGCCTCGGCCGCTGTCCTGTCTTGCCCCTGTGCTTGCCCCCAGGAAATGACCTTTGGCCGGTCACTGACAGCACAGCATGAATTTTCATTCTGTATCAGGCACTTCCATCCGGAGTTCTCCCTGAAGGATGAAGGAGCAGGTGGCAGAGGAAGAGAGAGGAACGGGATGTCCCCTCCCGTAAAGCTGTCTCCTCAGCTCTTTATCCTGCTGGCTCCTCATCTGATGTCTGCTGCAGCTGAGAGACCGTCGTGAAGACGGCTGAGAGCGAGTCCTGGTGCACGAGGGACTGTCCTTCACATTAGTTTCCAAACAGACTCCCTGTTTCATCTCAGGGGCCATTCTAGCGGCATTCACGTGCGACTCCTGCTGAGCCGGTGAGGCTGGAACAAGCCAGCGCGCTTTTCCTTCAGCGACACCAAGGCACTCGATAGCGTAGAATTCGCAGTCGCTCCAAACACAAAACAAGAAAAGAAAATCCCAGAGGGAGGAAATAATGGGGCCAGTGCCAGCTCTGCCAGTTTTGGTGTCTGAGTGTGGGCACCTTCCATGTTCCAATGACGTGCTTGTCACTCTAAGTGGACAGAGGCCTGTTCGGGCACGTGAGACCAGGGAGCGATTTTTCTTACCGCGATGTTTTTGCTGCTGTTGGGAAGTGGGCCTTCAACTATCAGTGGGACCAGATCTAATAAACAAAATGACACAGACACCTCTGGCATTTGCTACGACGGATTTGGCTTTTATCAGCAGCAGGCTGCCGGGGAGTTTTGCTGGGCGGGCTGCAGGGAGCCCAGTGGGGGCTGCATGTCCAGACAGGGAGGGGCTGGGAAGCAGGCGGAGGAGAAGGCCCACCCTGGGTCGGGCTGTGGGAACCGTAAACATGGGGGAGACTCCCATGTCCTAGGGAGGAAGCGGCCGTCAGTGAGCTCTTTGGCAGGACAGAACTGCCAAGTCTCCAGTGGCTTTGGGGCTGGTGTCTCTCACCCCCAAGGTCATTGTGGCACATGTCTTTCTCACACCCCAGATGGCCTCTGCCTTGGAGCTGGCAAACTGAAGCTCCTCTGGTCCCAGGTGGCCAATACCTACAGGCTAGAGTGTGCAGGAAGAGAGGACATTTGTACCCAGGAAGGGTAGAATATTGCCCCAGATCTCGTGGGGCAGCTTCATGCAGCAGATGGCAGCCGGGGAGCCGGCAGTCCTGTGCGGGCTCTGCCCCTCACCAGCCCTGTCTTCCGGGTGAATTCCATTACCTCTGTGAGCCCCAGCGGTCTCTTCTGAAAGCAAGCCATTGCAGCCTGAAGAAACCTTAGAGGTTATCTAATGAAAACAAGCCATGCTTCTCAAAACGAAGAGAATAGCCAAGAGACCATTGTTCTAGTGCGTGTAGAACTCTCAGGAGATTCAAAATTCCCCATGCTCTTTAGCCTCAGGTTGGAAGTAAAGGGGCAAAAAGTAGGTTACAGAGAAACATCAGAATCCCTTAGGACACATTTAGTGGGCTCGGTGTACCAATATTTCTTTAATATTTGTCTTTAAGCCAATTCACTTTTTCTCCATATAGAAATATTTAAAAAGGACTCCTTCTATCCTTTGCCACAATAAGAATTTCTAAACATTGTATTATTTTCACTGTATTTTTAAAATTACCTTCTAATTAGGTACTTTTGCCTGCCAAAGGTTCTAGCCCCAGGCTTGCTCTCTCCTTAATGCTTGCTAATCCCTCTTTTTAACAGAGGTATTAAAGACCTACTCATTCTGAGCCAAAACACTTCCCCTTGATGGAACCAGCAAGTGAGAAAGTGAGTCCCTTTCAGCTAGGTTCTGTCTGTGAGATTGTGTTGTCATTTTGTTCGTGCACCTCTGAAAGCCGTCTCCTGGACTGGCAGCGGGGCTGGTTGGTGGTGCCTGCAGGCCCCAAAGAAGGTGCAGACTCTCCGTGCCTGACCGGAAGTGCGGTTGAACAGTTTACTCCTTGGTGGGCTGAGATCAGCCCTGGCCATTAGGGAGAGACGTCTTGCACAGGGCAGGACCCCGTGCTTTTTACCACTGTTTGCTGTGGGGCAAGCTTTATACCGGCCTTCCATAAGAACAAATTACTCTTCAGCAGTGCTGGTCCTGTCCAGGGCTTCCTGGGCAGTGACAAACAGAAGCCTCAGCAAGTCACACCAAGCATTGTGCAAGCCACCCCGCTAGCGGCTCTGGGAAGTCAAGCTTCTCGAGAACGGGTGAGGCGACTATTCCCACACAGCTACTGAGGTGAGGCTCTTCCCACCCCCACAAAAGCCCTGCAAGGAAGTCCACGGAGGTTAGGGACTCGGCCTGCAGTAAAATTTAGAGACAGATTTGGTAGAAAATCCCTGTTTTTCTTTTTAAATACCAAATTTTAATAGTGTGATGGTGGGCACTGGAGAAGGAGGATACTGTTTAACTGCCTTGGTGGGACCGGAAATGCTGCTGACAGTTAATGAACTTCACACAAATGGTGACTCAAGGGCCAGGGCCAGGAACGTGGCGGCTACCCCAGCTCAGGGGCTGCCAGCCGATCGAAGACCTTCGGGCTTACAGCACGGCGCGAGGGCCCTGTGCTGGGCTTCTGTGTTCCTGTGTGCCACAGGGGTGTCGCATTTGTTTGATCAGGGGGAACGGCAGTGGCAGTAAGAATAGCTTCGTTAACTACCTGAGTTCATGAGTGATTTTACTCCTCATCTGATGTAACCCTTGCCATGACCAATCATACAGGTCTAACGATTCCACTTTTGCAAAAAAGACTCTGAAGCTCAAAGAGATTAAGAGGCCCCCACTTGCAGACTGAGAGCTCTTTGGAGTCTCAGTGAGAAGGGAGCCGCATCTTCAGAGTCAGACTTGCTTCGTCGTGTTTCCTGAAGCCTTCAGCTCCTATCATCCCTCAGGACAAAGCTGCTGTCCCCGTCCCTCTGAGTGCCCCTCTCTCCCTGTCATATGGGCTTTGGTTCTGTGAAGACTCTGAACAGAGCATTGTCAATACAGAAACGTTATGTTTAGAAGACATTTATACCCTCCCTAAGTGAATGTGTGCGTTCACACAGACACACACACAATTCTGAGACTATGGTACCATATTTTTCAGATTATAAGACACACTGGACCATAAGATGCACCTAGGTTTTAGAGGAGGAAATAGGAAAAAAAGTTTTGAAGCAAAAAATGCAGTAAAATATTTAATAACATAAATAACATAATATTTCACCAATGTAAATGTAAACAGCCAGGTAAGCTACATTTGGACTATAAGACACACCCCCATTTTCCCCCCAAATTGGGGGGAAAAGGTGCATCTCTTTAAAAAAAAATATTTTATTATTTTTAGAGAGAAGGGAAGGGAGGGAGAAAGAGGGAGAGAAACATCAATGTGTGGTTGCTTCTCATGTGTCCCCTACTGGGAACCTGGCCTGAAACCCAAGCATGTGCCCTGACTGGGAATCGAACCGGCAACCTCTTGGTTCACAGGCCTGCTTTCAATCCACTGAGCTGCACCAGCCAGGAAAAGTGCATGTTATAGTCCGAAAAATACAGTATATTTGGAGAAAAAGGGTTTTACTAGGGCTCCTTAATGGAAATCAGAATAAATTTTATGGGGCATTTTTCTACCCATAGTAATTCAAAGAAATACATGCTATTTTAAAGAAGATTTGGAGCTTTAAAAAATTATACGTTTGCTGGAGAATGGCTATTGAGGATGGAAAGAGAAAGCTCACTCCAATTTGACAATTTAATAAGGGAGTTTGATGTTACATATGAAGTTAAATTGCTGTAATTTGTCGTGATTCCCTAGAAGAGTTAGGATACTCTGGCTACACTTACTACTTCCACCCTTTAACAGGTTTTTATTGAGCACCTACTATTGCCACATGCTGTAGTAGAGACACCAGTGTAAAGGAGCATTAGGGGAAGGTCCAGGCTCTTCACAGGGAGCTTACCCGAGTCTGCGGCCAGGGAGAGGTCTGTCCAGAACACATGCTTTGTAAGCTTGCTTCCCAGGAAGAATATGTGCAGGCTCCGAAGCTCCCAATACACAAAAATTTTATTAATATACCTCAAACTCATGTCGAAAATAAAATCCATGTAGGAAAAAACAAGCTTCTTAAATACATTATAACCACTGATAAAAGTCTAATCTGGGAAAAGATGAAGAGTCGTATTATAAATCATATATTCGCTTAATGTTTTCCCTTTCTGGGGTAACATGTTATAGCAAAACTTGCCATTTTACCTATTTTTAAGTGTGCAATTCAGTGGCATTAATCACATTTCCAGGGTTGCATGGTTCCCACTGTGCAACCGTGGCCACTATTTCTAAAATTTTTTTCATCACCCCAAAAGAAACTCTGTGACCATGAAGCAATAACTCAGTATTCTCCCTTTCCCTATTGCCTGGTCACCTCTAAGCTATTTTCTGTCTCTATAAATCTGCCTATTGTAGATATTTCACACAAATGGAATCCTATAACGTCTGGCCTTTGCACGTGGCACAATGTTTCTGAGGCTTGTTTACACTGTAGCACGTATCGGGCAGCCGCTCCTTTTTACGGCTGCATAGCATTCCATCCCGTGGATGTAACACTTCTGTTTATCCATTAATCTCTTGGTGGACAGTTGGGTTCTCTTCCCCTTTTGGCTATCGTGAATAATGCTGCAATGAACACTGGTGAACAAGTCGTTTCGGTTTGAGTCTGTTTTCAGCCCGTATGTGATGAATGGTGGAATTACTGGAACTAAATGCTCTGTTTAGCTTTTTGAGGAACCATCACACTGTTCTCCACGGTGGCTGCAGAATTTTACATCCCTCAGCAGTGTCTGCAGGTTCCAATTTCTCTGTACCCTCCAACCCTGACTCTCATTTCACTTTCTGACGACAGTCATCCTCACCGACAGGACGCGACGTCTCTGTGCTGTTGACTTGTGTTCCCCTGATGGTGACGTTGAGTGTCTCCCTGTGCCCACTGGCCATCTGTATATCAGCTTTTGAGAAATGTTTATTCAGGTGTTTTGCCCATTTTTCAATGGGATTATTAGATGTTTTTGATGTTGAGTTTTAGAAGTCCTTTTCCTATTCTGGATATTAAACCTTTATTAGATTTCTGGTTATTATCAGATTTCCCCCATTTTAGAGATTATCTACCCACTTTTTTAATAATGTTCTTTGGTGTACAAAAGTTTTAATTCTGATGAAGTCCAGTTCACCTATTTGTTGTTGGTGTGGCCTGTGCTTTTGGAGTCTGTATTAGTTTGCTTGGGCTGCCATAACGAGCACCTCCGGCTTCCTCTGAGGCTTCTTGTTTGCGCTTGCAGATGGTTACCTCTTGCTGCCTCTTCACCCGCTCTGTTTTCTGCTCATACACATCTCTGGCGTCTCTTTGTATGTCCAAATTTTCTCTTCTTATAAGGACGCTGGTCATATTGAATTTGGGCCCCCCTAGGGCGATCCCATGTAGCCTTGATGACCCCTTCAAAGACTGTCTGGAGAAAGTCACACTTGGAGGGCTGGAAGTTAGTGGGGACACAGCTCATCCCATAACAGCATCGTGTCTAAGAATTCATTGCCAGATCCCATGTGTTTCATTTCATAGCGACAAGTTCTATGATAAAAGAATAAAATGAACGTAAAATTTTAAAAATTAAATTCCAGAATAGGATAGAACAGAGGGTGAAGGGAGAGGCAACTTAAATCAAACGATCAGGGAAACCCTCTCTGAGCAGTTGATGCTTCCGCCGACACCTGAGGAGTCCGAAAGGACCAGGTGTTTAAAGCTCTCGGAGAAATTGCCCTCTTGTAGCTCAGGAAACGCACACTGGAATCCAACCCACTCACTCATAGTGGCAGAGTCAAGATTTGCACCCAGGTCTCCCTACTTCCTTTTGAAATAAATCATATTATACATTTCAAGATTAATCAGTCAAGTTGAACTGCTGAATAGTTTATTACTAGTGGGAAAAAGGTAAAGGGTAAAAAAAGCGGGGATGTGACTTATATTTATTTATGTATCAAATTGATGGAATCTTTGGCAGCCATGGGGGGCAATCACATGACACATCAGTTTGACCAGTATTTGACAAGCTGCCCTGAAGTGTAGGTTCCCAGAATCACTTAAGATCAATAAACAACATTCCTTGCTGGGTAAGGTGGCAGGCTCCCTGAGCAGCGATCCTGGAAAGGAATGCTGTGCACACATTCCGTCCTCCAGCCCTAGGCTGGCCCCAGTGGGACTTCTGGGTGGCCGAGGAGAAGCAAGAGGATGCAAGTGCTTGGTCTTTGGTGGACCCACCCAGTGAGCATCAAAATGATGAATAGACTTCCACGGTCCCTAGAGGTGGGTGGCATGACACAGTGGTGGCTCAAGGGACACGTCACTTTCCACTCTTGCAGGACCGCGAGGAACCATGCCCAGTTCTCAGAGCCCTTCTGCACCCCAGACCAAACCCTTCTCCTTGGGAGAGCACCACCCAAAAGCCCACACACCCCAAACACCCTGTGCACTCCCACATACCACTCCCAAAGTGTCGCCTGGCTCAGCACAGTCTCAGCTTTTACAAAACAAAAGCAGAAGACCCTTCTTCGGGGAGAGGCTTTATTTCCCACTCCCTAAAAACCAGCCTCTGTCTCCTCTAACTTGAGCAGCAGAGGACGTGTCTCTTTGGGGCTTTGACAGGTCTACAGGTCTTCGTCCTCAGGACTCCGCCACCCCGTCAGGCCCTGGGGAGGGCGGTCTGAATTCCAAATCCATCTCTGCATCTTTTTCCCATTGTGTTTTGTGCACTCAGGGTGTCGTCTGTAGTCTGCCCCCTACTGCTGGGTTTTCTCTTTCTTTTTTCTCCTTTTTATCACACCTCATCGACTACAGGTTTCTGAAATGGAAGTGTGCTCACTTGTCATTGCTTGCACCCCAGCAACTACCATGCTGGGCACAAACGGGTCCTCAGTAGTCTTTGTGATGGGTAAATGCAGTGACATTTGAGAGCTGTTCCGTGTCTTGCATGTGTCCTTCAGAGTTTAGAGCTGTCCGTGCTGGGCTCCTAGCTGAGCAGAAGTTCGCGTCGCGGGCAGCATCTGATAAATGCACCATGGGAGAACACTAGAAGAAGTGACGTAAGGCTGCCGTATCACAAAGCTAGTTGCAGTATTTTAAAAGGAGAAGAACAAAACCAAATAGTGTGATTTTCTTTTTAATTCACTACAAGGAAAATTGATATAACAAATGTTACAATTTGTGTACTAAATATCTACAAGCCACAAACATAAGGTCTGATGGGATAAATACAAAGGAGAAGGCTCTCTGTTAGAATAGAACACCTGAAAAACTAACAGTGCGCATAACACAAGTGTAATTTTAAAGAGCACCTTGTAGCACTATCCATTATTTTCAACCAAAATGCTAATATACATTGAGAGGAATGAAAGTGCCCGTTCACTTTGACCCAGTTCTCTGTCTCAGGGGAGTTAGTACCAAGGAAAGTACTGAAAGAGATGAACAGCAACACATCACTACTATAGACAGGATTCTTTTCACATTTATACAAAACTTAAATTGAAAAATTATATACTTACTAGACTTTCAGTGTTTTAAGCTCTACATTATAGTCCAGGAAGTTGATATATTAACTTTGCTTGAAAGTTACCACTACAATACGTAACAATATAAACAACAATATATTTTGATACTAGTTTTAAAATGCAAATGTGAAAGTATATCAATGGTAATAATGCACAGGTCAAAAATGAACTACACATGCATGTATATAAAAGCTGATTTTTAAAAATTATTGGACTGAAGTAGCTCCATTCAAGAAACGTAAAGTTTTTCTTAAAGCTTTGTAAACTAATTTTCTCAATTCAGAAGATAAATGAGAAACGACGCAGGAGGAAGAGCTGGGACTTGTTTGACAGCAGCGTGAGGTGCTGTTCTCAGGATGCCCGTCCACCCACTGTGCTGGCCTGAAACGGAGCCACATGGCTTGTCTTCGAAGAGTGAAGAAGAGATCAAATAAATGTTTGAAAAGCGGAAACTTTCTTAGATAGGAAAGAAGATAGTGATCACACACATGAAAGCAGATAGCTTCTTTCAGGGCTTGTGAAAACAATGCTAGGATCTGAAGACTCATTAGCATAATTTTCTGTAATGTCTGAATTTTATTTAGAGAATAGCAAAGATGTCATTAGATTAGAAATACCCAAATGTGCTAAATTGAGGGCTATCTATTTAAGTCACGGCCATAAGCCAAAGAAGTAATGTCATCTTTTTAAAGAAAAATAATCTTCTCTTAAAGAGCCTAATTAATGACAATTATTAAATTGATGAGCATTTACTGCTGTATGTTGATATTAATGTGGTTTGTGTTTTTGTGCCAAAATAACTCCACATACTATACTGATGGTTTTACTGTGAGGCTGGTGGATTGGGGACAAAAGCATCCTGGTCGCAGGGAAACGGTGGACCAGAGTTCCCTGATGGTCACGTGTGCAGGATTATGACATGGGAACTGGATGGGAAAGCGGCTGAACACGATCACAGATGCCCGAGGAGGCTGATTAATGACTCCGCGTCGGCTTGGTGGGAGGTCTGCCGCAGAGTGGCATGGGGATCTCTCCCCTGGCCCTGTCTTCTCTGTCATTTTTTATCAGCTACTTGGGTTGAAAGTATGCTTATCACATTTTCAGCTGCCACAAAGTGGGGAGGGATGGCGAGCAGCACCGACGACAGAACCAGGAGACACAATGAAGTCAACGGGCAGGAGCAGTGGACTGGAACATTAGAAAATGGCGTGTAATCAGGAGAAAAGAAAGTCTCAAACTTTGGGGGCTAACTGTAAAATCAATAAGTTTATCACGGGAGACATGAGACTTGCTGAGAAAGCAGGGAGAAGAGGTCTGGTTGTTTTCATCCATTTCCAAGGCAAATATGGACCTTTGGAATGATGAGGATGTTTAAGTTTAAAAATCAGAGTGTTTATGTCATGGGACCTGACAGTCGCCCCCTCCTGCTCATCAGAATACTCCTGGGGTGTCATGTCGGCGTGGCAGCCGGGCTCATCAACAAGCTGGAGGGAAATCAGACAGAGGCCAGCAAAGCAGGGACAGGGGAAGGCGACGTGGGCACTAGATTCTCCTTCTGCGCCTGGTGCTGTGGGTGCTGGGGTCTCTGTCTCTCTCTCTATATATATATACATATTTAGAAAATATATATATATTTAGAAATATATATACATATTTAGAAAATATATATATATTTAGAAATATATATATTGGGGAAAATATAGAATTTTCCCCAAAGGCCCTATGACATGGGTAGTGTGTTCACCAATTTATAAATGAGATTGTGACTCAAAATTTAAGGAACTTGCTTAAAGATTAATGAGTAGCATCAGGCCAAACTGAGATCTGAGTGTAGGACTCAGTTGTCTAACCTTAAACTGCCTTCTCCTCCAGAGACGCCATGCATATGTACTGAGGACACAGGCATCTCCATACATTTCAGGCACTGACATATGGGAGAGGGAACAGATTTAATCATGTGGGTTTCCGAGACAAGAAGGAAGGTATTTGCTGCTGTTGCATAAAGCAACCAGTTTCTGCTTAAATTAAGGAAGAAGTTGTAGTTAGAATTATTCAAAAGTACAAAGATCTATCCACGTAAATCCCAAATTTCCTTTTGCTGAAGCTATTTAAGCAGAGAATCGATCACCTCTCATAGATATGTGGGAAGGATTCCTTGCTGTGTGTATGAGAAAGAGACTGAGCTCCTTGCAACACTAAAAATTCTGGATCTAAAAGCCAAGCCCCCAAGACATTCAAGTCTACTCAGAAAAGGCCAATTTGCCAGCTTCTCTGCTTCAGTACTTTTGGGTTCCTGCTGTTTAATCCCACGTACATTCCAGATTTTCAGAGTTTAGTTTCCAGCCCCACAACTCGCGAGCTCTGTGACCATAGATACCTGACCTCTCCAGTATCGTTTTTCCCATGTGCAAAATGGGGGCAATCATAATGCCTTCTTCAAACAGTTGTGCAAGTATAAAATGAGGCATGCACTTAAAAAAAAATACTAGGCACCATGCCCAGATCATAGCAAAATATCAATAAATGTTAGTGATTGATAGCAATAACATTGTGACCATAGTTATGATAAAAAGAGTGACTTCATTTTTTTTTTTTTGAATGCTTCAAGCTCACCACGGCACTTTATTATAAGGAGCCTTGTCTGTGACCTATTGAGCAGCTTCCCTTAGAATCAAGTCGGCCCTGGCCGTGTGCCTGCCACTCTGGGCAGGGCTCAGGATGCAGGTCAAGGACCGAGAACCCCTTCCATGGGCACCTTTTGTCTACTGCTAGTTTTATTCTTAAATGTCTTTTTAATTGCTAACATGTATGTGTAAGGCATGTTCATGTTAACATATTCAGCTAGCTGGGGAGTAGGTAAGACAGAAAATGGGATTTGCAATCAGGCCGTGTACAAACCCCTGCCCCCAAGACACCTTCGCACTTTTCTGAAGGGAGGGCTTGGTTGAGATGTGAATCCTTCCAGATTTTTCTTTCCTGTCCAATGTCCAACCATAAAGAGTTCCCACTGCACTATTTCTTTTGCATCCTCACTGATCACATGAAGTGTTACCTCTTTACCTATGACGGCTGTAAAGATCAGAGCCTGCGGGGGCCTGCTGCAGGTAGGAAGTAGCAGTGAGGGCCGGAACCCTGCTCCGGGTCTGTTGATCCTTATCCCGACGCCAGCTGCCTTGGGCTGTTTAAACCAGCCTCCTGGCTTATGGCACAAAGAGCCATGAGAATGGTTATGAAATCAAAATTGAATTCATTAGTATGTGCTTTGAAGCTTTTGCATTGAAAAGGGAACTCATTTATACAACCCTGTAAAGAAATAGATAACCAAAACTTTTACCATCCAAGAATGTGTCATAATTATTTTCTTTACCATATAAGACAAAGCAATAACACTTACATTTTTAAGAGGCAATTTAGACACTTTGATATTTTATGTTTGGAATGAAACATGATTTGATAGAGCCTCGATTTCTAGCTAGTTCAGCCTTTTCCTTCCATGAGCTTGTGCGAGGGGGTTAACGTGCTGCGATTCGGGGGAAGACAATGTTTGTCTTTCTCCATAACGCTTCCCATTTTTCAGGAGTTGTTTACTTAATAATCAGAATCAGACATTTTTTTGCAGGCTTGGCAAGTGACGACCAGTTCTGAGTCCATTCTGATTTGATTAATTGGACCACAGAGGAGACATTGAAGCAGAACTGACTAAATGTGTCCTTTTTTTGAAGCTAAACATTTTGGCTTCGCGGCATTTTTCTGCCTATGTACACGAGACCGCAGCTGTCTATGTTCTGAAATCCGTGGCTGAATGTTTTGTTTTGTGATACCTGCTCTTCCTGGCGGATAACATTTTGAATTTTAAATTCAGAGCTCACTGCTCATAAACGTTCCAGTGTTGGGTGACATGTCTATGACGGGTCCTGGGTGTGACTAGGGAGCCCTTCCATATGTCACAGGATGACATGTGGTCAGGTTGTGGAGACCAGAGTTTCCCCGGCAACCGAGTCCTGCCCTATGGGGGTTCCTTGGGGAGTTGAAAAAAGATGTTGGAGATGAGCGGTCTGGAGCCACCGTGTCTCCAAGCCATTGTTTGCTTTCTTTTGTCTTCTTCCCCGCATTCCCCATCATTCTCACCGGAGCCTCCGCCGCAGGACGCATTCCAGGGCCGGCCCGCCTGCAGGTTCTTGGGGGCACACGGAATCAAAACCATTATAGCTTAATGTTTGAAACTACGATTATAGTCAATCGTAGTTTATCACAAGATACAATCATTTTACAGTTTGTAAACTGTATCAAGTTACATAAAAATGAGTAAATAGTTCAGGGGGTGCACAGATTTAACAAATGGAAGGAAGGGAGGAGGAGGGGGGCAGGGAAGGAGGGAAGGAAGGGAGGTAGGAAAGGGAGATTATGAGCATGGTACAGAAGCAATTGGACTTGGTTTCCAAAGTTTCTACCATTTTAGTTTTTCTATTTATATCATTTTTAAATTTCTTTAGCAATGATAATGATACCTAACACTGTATTTTCCTTCAAATTCACAAAATTTTCATATATATCTACATAACTATATGATCTGTCTTGATTATTTTTTTCCAACCAGGAGATAGAATTTTTATTTATTGGCTATGGAGAGAGAAAGACCTACAAAACTGCCTCCTGGTTCATGTTGAGAGAGCGTAGATAAGTCAGATAAGCCTTGCACTACATAGTAGTAGCTCAATACATATTTGATCAAATACACAGTGATAAAGCATGATAAGAGTGTTACATAATTAAACCAACATGCGTTCTAGTTACTGGGGGGAAAAGCAGCATCCACAGAGCCAGGGTTCTCAAACCTGAGTGATGATCACAATCTCCTGGAAAGCTTGTTAAAGCCCAGTGCGGGGTCCCCCACCTGCAGAGTTTCTGATTCAGTAGGTGTGGGTGTGTCAAAAGTTGCATTTTTAATGAGCTCCCTGGTGGTACTGCTGCTGCTTGGGGCCAGGCCTTGAGAACCACGGAGCTGGCCCATACATATTTTGGAAGACGGTTCTTATATCAGTGTGCTCCAAACATTTTCGAGAAATTGCCCCTTCTCCACTTACTGCACTAGGCACAGCCTTGGATGCTGTAGAAGACGGACAAGTTTGCTCTTTTGTAGACCTGGGAGAAGCTTCCAGATTTTAACAGCTGTGCCTGGCAATGCTCAGGGATTCAATTTCCAGCAGGGATTTGCTAACTAGCAGGTCTCTCCTGATCCTCAGCAGGGACAAGTGCCTGCAACTGAAAGTAAAACGGGGAGGGGGGTGGGGAGGCTTAGGTTTCAAACGTCTTTCACTGAGGAATTAGTTTTAAAGAGACACACAGCAATAAAGCATGAACCGAGTCCAGACACCGTCATTCACAGCGAGCTTACCCTCTGAGGCTGGCCCCACGCCAGCCTGGAGCCAGGTGCCTCTCTTGGATGTGAGTCAAGTGCCCTGCGGCCACCTACGGAGCACTCAGGTAGGATCCTGAATGCCCCTCACCCCCCTCCGTCCTGCTTGATGACTCTTTCAGGTCCCACCAAAGGTCCAACAACACCCGTTCACCCCTCACACCACTTGTACCGCCCTGGGGAGGGCGGGCAGGACCCTCGGGAGAAGAATCACTATGCGCTGCCTTTTTGGCGTGGAGCGCACCTCAGAGAGGTATTGTTTACACACGATTATGGTGTGTGTAGCCTGTTATCCCAGGCCTCGTGGCTATAGAAAGAAACAGGAGGGCCAGACAATCAAAGCTGAGATACAGGTTTTAATATGAAACAAAACAAAATAATAGGACTTTGGAGGGGAGGTAAGGGCGGATTGGGAGCAGGTCAGCTGTACACAGAGAGGGGCAGGTCCAACATGTCCTGCAAGCAGGTGAGCTCACCTACGAGCTGATGCTCGAGTGCAACTCAGAGGCAGGCAGATGACAGCTGTTTGTCCAAGGAGCATGTGTTTGAGTATGTGCATGTCTGGCTGAATTGAAGGCAGAGGATTTGTATGTGATTTTTTAAACACTGAAAAGTACCTAGTGCGGTGGTCATGAGGAAGTGCCTCACAGACATTCATCTGCAGGGAGGGGCACGGAGCAAGGGCCCAGCTGCCCTGCACTGAATCCCACTGCTGCTCTTCTAACCTGTGCTTCCGGTGGGTTGCTTGTTCCTAGCCAGTGAGCGAGCACAGCAGTGATACTAAGGCAGGCCCAATCCTAGGAGACATGGGACTCCTCTGAGGGCTGTCATTTAGGCTTCTTCATTGGCCTTCTGGAACATTCCTTACACCATATGGAAGTCTGAGATGCTTGCACCCAACCATCCCCCTTCTTTCCTTCGCTGAGGGGCAGACCCACATGGTGGTCTGATGGGTTTCCTAGCCTTCTTGGCTCCACCCTGCTTGTCCTCACAGACAGACCCCTAAGGCCTCGCACATTTACTCCTTCTCAGAGGATCCTGGTAAGAAAGGAGAGCACAGAGAAGGGTCATCAACCCATTTCGGAAGGGTTGCGATAGTTTGAAAGGCTTCTATGAAAAAATCCAATGACAGCCAATTGGACTGACTTTATAAATAGACCCATTAGGTCCATCTGAACTGGTGATGAGAAGACACGCTTTTATATATTTAGAAACTGACAAAAACATAATTTTTTTTTTACTTAAGCCTAAACTGATTAAATGTTTCTGCTGTCTGAGGGAAATAGCACTCTTTCCAGCCAAGAGAATATCAGTCTCTCTCCAGATTCTTTCCACTTGCAGAGACTGAGTGAGCAGAAAGGGGATCTGACACTTCGGCGCTTCTGTTAGTCACTGGTTCCACTGCAGCGTGAAGCAGGGGTGAGGGCACAGTGATGAGGAATTGGATGCTGAGGTGGGCGGGGTGGCGGCTAAGCTGCTCTGCACACAGGCAGGAGGAAGGAGAGTCTTCTGGCGTATGGAGACCTCAAGCAACATGGTGGGTGGCCAGTGGCTTGTGAGAGCAACCTGATAACTTTCAATCGCTTTAGACCTCTGTGATGTAAACCCAGGTGATGGTGGTGACAGTCGCCCAGGCTCGTGAATGCACTTCAGGCCACTGAATTGTTCACTTTCACATGGTTCCAATAGTAGGTTTTATGTGTACTTGTGATGGTTAATTTTAGGCATCAACTGGACCAAGCCAAGGGGTGCCCAGAGAGCCCATAAAGCATTTTTTCTGGGTGTGTCTGTGAGGGCCTTTCTGAAAGCGATTAGCATTTGAATGGGTAGGTTGAGTAAAGAAGGTCACCCTCACCACTGCCTGTGGCCATCATCCAAACCACTGAGGGCCTGAACTGAACAGTGCCTTGGAGGAAGGGTGGATTCCTTCTCTCTGCTGAGCTGCGACCCCATCTTCTCCTGCACTTGGACACCAGAGCCTCTGGTTCTTGGACCTTCAGGCTCAGACCCCATCAGGTATAAGCAGGACTTACACCCTTGGCTCTGCTGGTTCTCAGGCCTTTGGGTTTGGACAGACCTACACCACTGCCTTTCCTGGGCCTCCAGCTGGCGCAGGACGGATAGCGGGGCTCCTCAGCAACCCTCATATGTATATTGTCCTGACTAATACAGTCTTTTACTGCTATCCACATTAAAAAAGCACTCGAATCCCTGAACTTTGGGAACAACCTGCTACATACACAAGTGCATTTCTTGAGTGGTCTGGGGCAAACGAAAGAGATTGTCTTCTATGTCTGGGTTGAAGGGCAACAGAGGCGAGAATAGGAGAGGAGGTGAGAGTCATGGGAACGAGGAGGTACATGAGAAAGCAGGTGTCTAGGGAGTCACTCAAATTCCAGCCAGGCCGCTAGACTTCCAATAGTGTAAGGGACTCAGGGTCAAACTGATGGTGTCTGCATTCAAGGGACAGGGTGAACTGAGCTTGTATAAAGTTGGAGCAGAAAAGGCTCAAAGGGGACTGTAATCTGTGCTCTGGTTTAGAGTTTATCAATTGCTGTTTGTATTACCTATCTCATAGGGCTGTTGCCAGTGTCAAAGCAGTTCAATGGCTATACAGATGGAATACATGCCAATTTTATTATCTGATGCTTCCTTTTCATGTGTTCTCTTTGCTTCCATTAAATGTTTGCTTGTCCTTATGTTATGTTCCATTCACATGATAGTTATCGCCTTTAGCCTTTTTCTCTATGTTTTTGTCTTCATAAATTTCCTCCTCTCTCCATCGCATGCCCTGGTTTTTGCTTCTCTGATTTCCCCTATAATTTAAGCATATAAATGCCATCTTGGGCCAGGCCTGCGACCTGCCTGGGTGAGTATTCTGACTCCCAGGGAGAGCCCATGGGAGTGATGGAGGCCCTTTTTGGTAAGTTCTGAATGTTAGAATGAATTCCTAACCATGCCCATTCCCAGCTGTAGTCTTGTCCAATCAAGCCTTCAGGGACAGACACACAGACAGACATCTGCTGGTGACTCCAGGAGTACAAACGTTGTTTCTTCCCATATTCAGGCTCCCTGGAAACCGGAAACTACCTTGGCATGACTAGGGGTGGGTTGTACCTACTGGCCTGGCGCATTCCACCCTCCAAGAAAGGGCGGTGGGATGGGCCTTACATGTGTTTCTGGAAAACAGCGGAAACTCCCCCACCCCGCGCTACTCATCCAAATTATGTCAGCTGGTAATTACTTAAAATTTCTTTATGCATTAGACATTCTTTCATTTTCCAGATTAGGAAACTATTTTGCAGAGTACTTTGATGCTTCTTTTCTTTAACTGTGCTTGGCTGAGTACCAAGTAAGCAATTAATTAGCGGGAGTGACTTCTGTCATTGTTTGTGTTATTACTGTCCCTGTCTCAACCCAACTAGAGTCCTTCTCCTGCAACTTTCTGAGACACATGCCTTGTGCTTCTATTTTCTTAGTCCCACATTATTAACTAAACCTATGACAGTCTTCATACGTACAATTGAATTCAAAGCGGTAGGTCTTGGGAAAAGATCCAGCCTTGCCAATGTCGCGGTTTGTGGGTGCAGACACCAGGTCTGTGAGTGATGGCAGCCATGAGATTCGAAGCAGAAGAAAAGGCATGTATGCAGCCCATATCCATTGGGCGCTTAGGGTTTGCATGGTGGGAGACACGCACTCGGACTCCAAGCTCAGGCTCCTCCGACTGCACTGCTGTGTGTGTGCAAATGGGTGAGTGAGAGTGGAAATCTGGGTCTTCATCCTGGCCTGGCCTCTCTCACTCTGAGACCTCGGCCGGTGACCTCGCCTGTCAACGAACCCCGGTTTCCCTGTCTGTTAAAGAGGGTTAGTAATACGTCTCTCACAGAGTTGTTGGGGGTTGAAGGAGGTGCCCTACCGGATATTCCCTAGCACAGAGTTTGGCGTGGAGTAACAGAGAGAGCATTAGTCCTCACCTCCCTTCCCCATTCCTGGGTTGATGGTGCACTTGTCCTTGCTGCTTCTGTTACATTATAGCTTAACTGTCCCACCCAGGGCAGCTTCCAGATTGTTGCTAAGTGCGTTATGTTACACTCCTTTGGTGAACTGTGTCCCAGCTGTTAACAATGAAGGTACCAGACCTTGTAATACCTGCAGCATATTCCGTATCATAACACCAAAGGGAGCAGCACACGGAGGCACATGCAGTGCAATCTCAGCTACATCAAGTCGTGTTTACAGATGGAAGATACCATGTTATCTGTGGTCATCTTTGACAGGTAGATGATGAATTATTCCTATTGTCTTGTTACATTTTATTCTGCAATGTTTTCAAAAGAGTTTTATTGGTTTTGTCATCATAAATACTACTATTTTTAAATTACATAATATCTGCAAACCGTCCTTATTAAACCTGCCCATCAGCTCTATATATGCGACAATTTATCTGCTTTTTGGTGGGGAGGGGGTTGCTTTGTTTCGTTTTTGATGGCATTCTCTTTACACGCTGTTAGCCCAAATAAGTGTTTCGTAACCAAATTGTGGTGTTCAAAGCTGTGCGTTCGTGAGAGATCTTTCATTTTACTGTACAGTTAATTCATTGAACGAGGCAATTTTAGGTAATTC
The DNA here is from genome assembly GCA_004026765.1 of Micronycteris hirsuta. Taxonomy (NCBI): domain Eukaryota; kingdom Metazoa; phylum Chordata; class Mammalia; order Chiroptera; family Phyllostomidae; genus Micronycteris; species Micronycteris hirsuta. Next base: position 113,383 of record PVJI01001517.1, read on the forward strand.
TGAAGGAGTGGGCCTTTTTTAGGCACGAGGGAGCATGGGACGGGGAGGGGGTGTTGTTTCAATTGTAATGGTTTTCCTCTCTGTCACTTAAGTTTTCCCGGGCTTTTTCATTACGGCAGCGCTGAGCTGTTTGAGGTACCTGCTTTCTAATCAGCCTGGCTGCCGTCCAGGCAGCCTCGGCGGAAACTCACTAGGCACAGGGTTTAATTGGGGCCACCCACCATGGAGGCGCTTCCCCACTTTGTCCGGAGAGATGGAAGCTCTTAATGCAATGCACATAAAAACGTCCAGTCCTGCAGGGCAGGCACAAGCGGCTCTGATGTCCCGAGGCTGTTATTTCGTCCCAGTTCAATGTTAGCTTTTCAGAGAGACGCCATCCAATCACACGGGAGCTAGACCTCGACAGAAAGAGAGCGATATAAAGTATTAGGTTGCAGTCTGGACACAACCCCTGATGTTTGGGACGTCTCTAAATAGATCCCAGACTGCTTTAAAAATAAGAAATGCCCCCCTCCCATCCCTCTTACTATTATCCCTCTGGCACCTTGGATTCCTTAAATTAATTCCTTGCAAAAAGCCAGTTGAGTTCCAATAATTGTTTTTAAATGATCTGCCTCTTGAAATCGTGCCTTGCAGTCTCGTGGAAACGCCAGCCTGCAATGCAGTGCGGCCAAGTCTCTATGCAGCTTCTGGAAACAAATTGTCTGCGTAACGGGGCGCAGGCTGCGTGCAGCGCTCCGGGAAGAGTGGTGGTTGTGTAACTGGGCAGACAGGGCGTGAGGAAGGCCGGAGCATGGCGGCGCTCTAGGTGATGCAGGTAAATCCAGGGGACCGCAGCCTCTTAGCGTGCTTAAAATTGGAGACGTTGGATTTGGATGTGAATGTGGCATCTGTGAGCCTCCTGTTGTCTACGCTGCCCAGGGTAACATGGTAGCATCTCGGGAACAAAGAGTAACCTTGCCCTGCCCACCCTGACCACAGTGGGCAGAGGGATGGGGGAGGGAGAATGAATGATAATGAGTCCACCACTTATCAAGTGCTTAGTCTAGCACTTAACCTGACGACCTGATGATCTCTTTTACTCCTCCCTACACCCCTGTGAGACTGGGCTGTTATTAGCACCATCTCGTAAACTGAGGGCAGGAGACTAGCTAAGTTTACCCAGTTTGTGTCAAAGTGCTGTCTGTTTGACCTACTGCAGCACTTCGGAAAAGTTAGCATGCAGACAGTCACCTGGGGATCTCGATCTGACCCAGGAGCTCCTGGGGGATGTGTCTGTTCGCCTGTCTGGGGACCTGCTCCGAGTACGAGGCTCCAGACAATGGTGTGGTCCCACTGGCTGCATGTCCGTCACCTGGAGCCAGGGGGCTTGAAAAATGCTCCCCATGCGCATTCAGACTCATCAGCTCAGAATCCCTTGGGGCAAAACTTGGCCATTGTGCACACAGGTTGAGAACATCTGCTGAGGGGGGACTCACGTGGCTAGACCGGTTGGGGCAAGCCTCGAGGCACTGAGACTTATTTTAACAATGAACACGTATGGTTTAGTTAGGAAGAGAGGGAGAAAAAGGCCACTGTGTATGGGAGGGAGAGGGAGGGAATGGGAATGAGGACACGCTGGGGGTTCCGGGGAAAGAGGGAAAACAAACAAAAGCAGCTGGAGCTAGTTCACAGGCAGGTGTGGAACCTGTTTGGTTGTGGGATTTGTCCCTCACAGGACGCAGTAGTAATAAGGTTCCATGGTCGGGGCTGGCTGGGGGGTGATGCAAAGTGCCTGCCTCAGCAGTCTGGATCGGGCTCCTTCCGGGCCATGAGGTTTCCATTCACTGTGTTTCCAAACACGTGCGCGCAGGCCCTGGATGTGCTGGCCCTGGGCGTGCTGGCCCCCGACATGCTGGCCCCGGACGTGCTAGCCCTGTTTGAGGTGCTGGGAACAAAGATGACAGGTCGGAGCCATGGCCTCTATTGCACTTGCCTCGCTTCTCTAACAGGGGCCGGAGGGAATGGCAGGTTGTTGTGGGAACCAGAGAAAGGTTAATCCTGGATGAGATAGCTGTTCCCTTCTCTAGTCTCAAAGGATGACCAATGCCAAGAGCTTGGATCAGTGCCTGAATTAAGGCAATGAGGTGAGGATGTGGGGGACTGATCCCGAAGCATTTTAAAAGTAAATTTGGTGACCAAATGGCCCCTCTCTGCTCCCCTTCACCTCCCACCCACATGCAGGGGTGGCTCCCAAACGTCCCAGCTTTGGAATCTGGGCAGATGGTTTATGGTGGGCTTATGCCTTCCTGAGTTCAAGGTACCTCTGGCACATGCAGTTAAAAATGCTCTGTAAGTGGTTGGAGATATGTGTCTAGGGCTTGGGACAGATTTGTGCAGGAATAGCAGATCCGGGAGTCATTGACAAATCAGATGGGATCCGAATGTGCAGGGCTGGAGATTATGTTATGAGAAAACAGAAAAGACAAGGATGGGGGTCTGGGAAGCACCAGTGTTTAAGGGACATAAAAAAGGACAGGGAAGTGATTGATAAGTAAAAATTAAACATGAAAGGAAAAAAAAGAAAAACAGGACGAAGTCATGACCAGGAAGCTAAAGAGGTGAGAAGGTTTTGAGAAGGAGGCAGTGGAGGTTTGTTTCAAATGCTACAACTATTTAAAGATAAACACTGCTAAGAGCTCTGCCCCTCTCTCTCTGAAACATCGTTAATGGTTTTCTCTGAGGGAAAGGAGCACTGTCCACATCTTTACATGTCTCTGTGTTTATTTTTAAATAGCTTTATTGTCCTTACAGGACTACAAAGTTAGCCTTTGTAGTCTGGCCTTGGTGGGGACAGTTTCAGGGACTCAGGGGTGGACGCGAAGGGAAAGTGACTAAGGATGCAATGCGTTTACCTTCACCTGCAGAGCCCACCTTTTGAAAGAGCATCCTGAGAGAGTGAACACAGGAGAAGGATGCCGAGTAAAAACGGGGAGAGGATGAACTGGTAACTTAGAAATTAGTAACTCCATGCAGGGCAGTAGATGGGACCAACTCGGCTCCTTATCAGATGCCCAATCCAATAAGAAGCCTAAGAGGAAGTTGCAGCCCAGACTGGACACGGTAAACGGCTGTGCCCTCTCAGATAGTGAGCTCTAAGTCCTGCCCCCAAACGGTGTCATCTGCTCAAAGCAGGCTCTCTTGTCCTAATTCGCATTGCTCTGGCTTTCGGTCATGTCCGGGTCCCTGTACAAAGGGAGCACTGATTTCTAATGCCCACGCAGGCACTGTGTCAGGGAGGTACAGCCCTGGGTCACGTGGAAAATACCAGGGTCCAGCCTGGAGTTTGGGGGGAAGAACATGCAGTTGGCATGCACCTCTAAGCAAGAGCTCACAGCCTCAGGAAGTGGCAAGGCATCAGGAATAAGGGTCAACGGAAGTTCATAAAAGGGGAGAGCAACTACCATTTGCTGAGCGCCGGTGGTTCTGGGCTGTGCATCGGACATTTTACATGCGGCTTCATTCAACCTTCATGCAAATAAAAACATGTGTAGTCGAGCTTTTTCTCCCCGTGTGAGAGATGAGCGCCTCGAGACTGTGTGTCTTAAATGGTAGTGAGTTCGAGGATTTTAGGAGAAGGTACAAGAATTGCGGCTCAGACAGGAACCTGTGGATTTTGCTGTCTCATACTTTTCTTTTTCTTCCTTTTTTAATCCATTGATTCCAGACACAGGAAGGGAAATAGAGAGAGAAACATCAGTGTGAGAGAAACACCCATCGGTTGCCTCCTGAATGCGCCCTGACTGGGGACCAGACCCTTAACCTAGGCTTGTGCCCTGATGGGGCATCGCACCGTGACCTTCTGGTTTATGGGACGCCACTCCAACCACCTGAGCTGCACGGGCCAGGGCTCGTTCATACATTTCCGTGTATTTCTTTGCGTGGCCCAGGAGGGTGGCTGCTGACAGCTGTGGCCTTTAGTCACAGATGTGACAACCGAAGCCGAAAGGGGGGCTCATTCTCCCATATTTTGCAGATCAACAGCAGTGACTGATTCTAACAGGCCACACACATTCAGGTCCCACCTCTTGGCCAATAATCTTTGCCAAAAAGCATGGTGATGTGTTTGGGCAGGTCTATATCATGGATTAAACCAGAAAAAGGTACAGAGAAGAGTGATAGAAACATTTAGAACTCAAATTACCCTCTGCTACCCCCAAATCTAAGCAACAAAGACTCGCAGCTCATCACTGTGATGAGGATTCAATCCCAGGCCTATCCTTTATTCTTTCTATTATGCTTTGCTTTCTCCATGAATAAGAAATGAGCCAAAGGCATCCTAGAAGTTTTAAATCCTATTGACTAGGAAGTAATTTTGGCATTCAAGTGCAGGCATAAGTACCAGGGGCCACAATTACTGGGTTGTAATATATTTAGTTACATCAGAATCACCCAGGTGTTAGTTAAAAGACAGATGTCTGGGCCTCATCCCAGACGCACTTAATTGGAATATTCATAGGGATGCCCAAGACCATAGTTCTAACAGCCCCCAGGTGGTTTTGATTAGCAGCAGTGGTTCCCAGTCCTGGCCGTCCCAGGTGTGGGGAGGACGGGCCCGTGTTAGAGCTGTGAGCTGGGGCAGCACCGGAGCAGGTGTCCAAGCCTGTGTGTGATGAGATCATGAAGGGGATGAGAATGAGGGGAGACTTCGTGTGAACAAAGGTCATTTCCCTTTCTTAGGCAGCCTGACATTTTCCAGAGCTTCTGCAAGGTCTCTATTCCACTCTTCTACTGTGCAGAGAGCTCAGAACTAGGCTTGGGTTCCTTTTTGGAAATAAGTGGTCTAGTTCTAATACTGCCTCCAGCCTCAGGCAAATGAACTGCTTTCAACAGTAGGACTTGGGAAAGGACTAAAACTGGAACAGGGAAGCAGTCTGCAGCCACAGCATGGCCAGAGGGACGCTGAGAGGAGCAGAGGAAGCCTCGTCCGACAGAGAAGTCAGGCGAGCCCAGGTCGCACAAGGAAGAAGTCCATGCCAGTGTCCTCAGATAGTGCAGTGAACGCCGAATAAAATGCAAGGAGGGAGAACAGCTGATCATTCCTAAGTTGTGTTTGGGGACAGTATTTCCAAAGCTAGTTGATAAGAGGTTCTGCTTCCCCGGTTGTCACTGAGAAATAGACAACACAAGTTGCTACATGTTGCTTGGGTGAATTTTGCCCTATTTTGTGGGATAAAGCAAACAGCTTATCTTTCTGAACGGTTATCTCTAAAGAAGATAGGAAATATTCGGGCTGCTGCTCTGTCAGCCCCTCACCCCCACGCCATCCCCACACTGATTTTGAGGGCTGTGCCGCTCACTGCACCTGCTTCTGAGACGGTGGCCAGAAGGCGGCCCTTCCTTCTCAGGGCTTCGAGGACATCGGTACATTTCCTTCTCTGTATTGTTCTCTTTTGGCTCCTGGGTTGAAAGAAGTTAAGCCTTGTTTTCTGTTTCTATTCTCCCGGTGCTAGGTTTGGATGCGTGGCTTTGGCTATCTTTCTCTTTGGACATGAAACTGATTTCTAGGGGACATTGTCAGGAGTCGGTTAAATAAGATCTGACACGCTGTTCAGTGCAGCTTTCATACACCAGCGCAAGGGCAGCGTCCTCTGCTCGCCGCATGGGAAGGGGCGGAGAGCACAGGGGCTGGTTGTTATGTATAGCGCAGATGCTCGGCCGTGGTGGGACAGGGGCCGAATGCTTCTCACTCTCGGTGGAAGAGACGCTTGCATCTTCGTGGAGCAGAGACCAAGGGAAAGGGGAATGAGGAACAGGGATTGCCCTTTATTTCTTGCTGTGGCCAGGAGGACATGTTTAACTTAAGGCATATTATTTTTGGGGGGAAAAAAGGTTAAACTTATATCAATATAAAAAAGAAGAAAAACCAATATACCATTGATTTTAGAGGGGAAAAGGGCAATTTCTTTTTACGCAGTTAAAGGTGAATGTTGTAAAGTATCTCAGTTTCCCATTTCCTTCCTTCCATTCCTTCCTTCCTTCTCCCTCCCTTCCTTCTTTCCAATAAATATTTACCAAATGCCTGCTCTGTGCCAGGGTCTGGGTTATGTTTGACAGAATAGAGTACAACAGGACTTTTTTTTCCTCATTGGTTTATGCAAATGGATTGACTATTTGTGCTCCCCCCCCCCTTTGGTATGTTGAAACATAATCCCCAATGTGATGGTATTTGGGGCTGAGCCCTCGTGAATGGGACCTTATAAAAGAGACCTCAGAGAGCGAGCGTCCATGTGGGCGCCTTCCACCATGTGAGGACACAGTGAGAAGGAGGCTGTCTGTGGGCCAGGAAGTGTGCTCTCACCTCACAGCTGCCTGCAGGAGCCTTGCTGTTGGAATTCCCAGCCTGCAGAACTGTGAAAAATACCTTTCTGTTATATATGTGGCCCCCGGTCTATAGTATTTGTTATAGCAGCCTGCACGGACTAAGACAGATTACTGTGAGCTTTAGCTCTTCTTTCTAGTGTCCTTGATTTATAGTTTTAAAATCAGCTAAGATTTGTATTTCCAAGTAACTCAGAATTTGCAGTTCATAACTGAAAGACTGGACCATTTGCTCATGACTCTCTGTCACCATCTAGAGACAGTTTATACATATTGCAGGGCCAGTTCCTCCAACATTGAAGGTGTTGAAATCATTCCAGAAGGGATGGCTTTGCGGTGCTTGTGTATGGGCCCTGCAGAAGAAATTAGACCTGGTCATCTGCAGATGAATGGAATAGGAAGTTCTGATCTCTGGATCTAGTAATCTGTGAGAAATGGGTGTTGGTTTCTGTGCCAAACCGTGGAGGCTGGGATCTGCCAAGAGCAGAGGTTTACTGATGCGAGGCAGAGGAGCCGCAAAATCCCTGGGAGGTGGGGCTCTTATAGCATTAGGTTCGGAGAAGGCTGCCAGGCCCTCCAAGGGGTAGCACTTAACAAACATTTATTCAGTTTAATGAGAGGCTGTGAGGCTCCAGGTTGATGGAGAAAAAGACCACAGAATAGGAGTGGATTCCACACTGTTCATCCAGGTTCTCACCAGGGGTGATTTTGCTCCCTGGGACATCTGGCTGTGTCCCAACATTTTGTCACAATCGTGGGGTTGCTACTGGCATCTGCAAGGGAGAGGCAAGAGATGCTGCTACAAATCCTATAAGGCACAGGACAGCCCCGGCACAAGGAACAATCCAGCCCCAAATGTCATTGCTGCTGAGGTTGAAAATCGCCACAGTCTGGCGCAGAGCGTAGTAAGAGTGGGTCTCTGAGACTCTGGACCTCACCGTGGCGAGTAACCTCTATTACCGGCTGCAAAACACAGAGACCCAAGGGGTGCGGATGACTTCATATAAACGTATCTCAGTGGAGAGATGCAAATGAGGGACATGGCTACTCTCATGGACCGTGAACAGACCATTTACCCCTCCCATTTCCTTTAGTGTTTATCCAGCAGTATAATTCAGTGCTCTGCACCCCAGTCTCCTTTTCTAAAATCTCGTCTGTTGCTTGGTGACATGACTTTAAGTACTGTCTTTGCTGCATGTCCCTAATGTCCAGTTTCCCTTAGTGTCCAGTTGTTTATTGAAATCACATAAAGCACTGTTGTCACCTGTGTCAGAATCACCCACAAGTGTTGCTACAAATGCACATTTGGGGCCTGCACCAAATCTACTGCATCAGGATTTCCATGGCTCATGGTTCAGGGATCTGCATTCTCAGCCAGCGGAGCAGGTGATTTCTGCGCACACTAAAGTTTGACGTAGGATTTGTAAAGTAACAATTGCAGGTGTCCTCGCTTCTGAGTTTGCAATCCCACTTATAAAGCTCAGAAAAGCATAATACACTCATTTAATCCCTGGGATAGTCTTTTGATGTATTAGTTTTCTTCCTATTTTACAAATTATCAAATAGAGGTCGCGGAGCTTAAACAGATTACATAGGCAAAGCTAGGGGTTTTGTTTAACCTGGACTTCCTCCCCTGAGGTCATTCTAAAAAGCGTTGCCCTGGGCAGAAGTTGTGCCGCTTTCTCTGCCTCCACCGTCCAGGTTCACCTCTTTACTGCTGTAGCCAAGGAAACAGACTCTACATGGGCGGCTGTCACTTGTTCTAAGCTGTGACATGGATCTCATCTTAACTGCCTTTGTATCCTTAAAACTGGAACAGGGTATACGCCCACTCCACTGCCACCACCCTGGTCCAGGGGACCAGCCTGCTCGCTGTGATTCTAGCAACGGCTTCCTTACTGGCCCCTCTGCTCAGCCCCTGCAATCCGCATCTGCACACACAATCCACATCGTTCTCATGGCAGATAGAGTGCCTGCTTCTCTCTCTCACACACACACACACACAAACACACACCAACCCCCCTCTTAAACCTAATTCCCACCTGCTTCACCCCAGCCTACAAGGTCCTGTTTACCTGAACCTGTTCCTGCCTCTCGCTCCTGCCTGTAACTTTCCGTCCCGGCAAAACCCTTTTCCTGTTTCCACACCTTCACCTATGCTGTGCCCCTTCTCCTGACACTAGGGACCTTCCTCCTTTTTTCCTTCTAAAGCTGACCCACTCTGTTTGATCTCCTTTTAAAAGGCAGCTCTTAGGAGGCATGGTACACTCACACACACTCCTATTCTCCACTCCCCTGACGGCTCCCCAACTAAATTTGCTTCCACTGGTACTCTTTCGAACTTAGTAGCCTATGCTTTCCTTTTGGAGTATTTGCGATCATTTAGGTTGTAGTCTTGTTGTTGAGTTATCCGATGAGAGTCTTTCCCAGTGGCCTGTGAGAATACATTCTATGTATCACTGCAGACAGCAGGGATCAAATAAAGGCACTGAGTAAATGAACAGGGGCACAGCCAAGGGGATGTGCATCCGTGGTATGGCCACACCATTTATTAGGGCTGATTTCTGCAGAATGGGGGGCCTGGGGCCAGGACTCAGTCTTTAGGAGTTGGAGCACAGTTACTTCGAGAAGAGAGAAGGATCCGGGAGAAGAGGCAAGGCCATGGCCCACTGACTGTGTGTTTTGTTTTTCTTTCAAACGTATTGGGATAACGCTGGTTAATGACATATAAATTTCAGGTGTATATCTTTACAATAAGACACCTACTGTGTGCTCATTCTAGTCTCCTTCAGCCATGCTGCAGACAATGAGGAGGCTCACAGTTCCAGCCCTCGAGGTTGCCCTGGATTTGCGAGTTTCAAAATGATCTACGGCAGGCTCTGTTGAGCACCACCCCCCCCCAGTCCACGTTCTTCATCTTCATCAGGGGGTTAATGATTCCCTCCTGTGCAAGGACAGGGCCCGAGGTAAATGAGATAAAGCAGGGGTAGCACCTGGCACTGGGAGGTGTTGAGAATACTCAATACCTGGTCTGTCTCGCCACCACCCAGAAGACTGAGAAGTCTGCACAGGCAGCAAAGAAGTCGCGCCACTTACCTGAGCCTCCCCCTTTCTGGGCTCATCCCTTCGTGCGCTTAAATTACGTTTTTCAAGCCTGACCCAGGGCGCTTCGCTCCCTCTCTCGGCGGTGGGTCCCTCCTTCCCCCTCAAGCTCACCCAGCCTCCCCTCCCTCTTCGCCCCCTCCCTCGGAGTGGGAGCCGGGAATCCCACGCCCTTGCACCAGCCCGGGGGCTCGGACGGGCCCAGGAGCCGCTGGTCGCCAATCACCGTGCGGTGGAGAGGCGGGCGCTCGGCTCCGGCGCGCTGGGGGAGCCAGCTGGCGCTGCTTTCCCCGGGAGCCTCAGACGCTCACACAGACCCAGACAGACACACAGACTGGCGGGCAAGCGCGCGGGCAGGCACGGACAAAGTCTCCCGGCCGTTTGCGCTCCGAGGCGCGCGCCAGCCCCGGCCCGGGGAACCCCTTGTGCCCCGCGGGGAGCCGCAGGCGGCAGCTCCGCAGCCGGCGCCGGCAGAAGGAGGGCGCTCAGGCGGTCGGAGGCGGGGAGGCCTCGGCTCGCCGGGCCCGCGATGTGAGCGGCGGCAGCGGCTCCCACCTGGCGCCGCACCTGGAGCGCCGCGCTCCGGGGCGGCGGGGAGAATGTGCGCCGTCCGCAGCCGCCGCGCCAGCACCTGACCATGGAGTGCGCCCTCCTGCTTGCGTGCGCCCTCCCCGCCGCCAGCTCGGGCCCGCCGTGGGCTTCGGCGGGACTGGGGCGCGTGGCCAAGGCAGGTGCCCGCCGAGGGGCGCGCCGAGAGTGGGTGGCAGGGGGCGCCCGGCGCAAGCCCCGCCGCGCCCCTCACGCACGGTGTCACCTTTTCTCTTGCAGGCGCTCCAGCTGTGCTGCCTCTGCTGTGCGTCGGTCGCCTCGGTCTTAGCCAGTGACAGCAGCGGCGGCGGCGGCAGTGGATTGAACGATGGTTCGTATTTGACCCCCCCACCCTCAGAAGGGTCTGTCTGGGCACTTGGGCCCTTCCTTCCCCCACAAAGAAGGGAAGGGTAGAAAAGCTGGTCCCCCACCCCCGACCCCCAGCCCCAAAGTTGCAGGTGTGTGTGCGTCTTGGAAATGGTTCCTGTTTGAAGAGGGGGGTATGTGGCAAGGGCTCTGAACTTATCAAAAGAATCAATGCCTCAAGCTTCAAGTCACATGAATGAGAAAACAATACTTTCCCTTGTTCGCAGACGGCTTGTTTAAAAATTAAATCGCACTGCGGTGAGAAATTAGAAAGGAAGTGGACCTGGACTAGGCGGTTGATATCAAAAGGCACCTTCCTCCTTTCCGTCCTCTTCTAAGAAAGCAGGCAGGAACGAGTTCTTGGTGAGGGATGAAGGAATGCGGACCCTCGTCATTCTCCCATCTTTCCTCCGCCCTTCCTCTCCACTTCTGTTCCTTGTCCTCCTTTCCTCTCTTCTCCCTGCGTCTCTGCCCGTGTGTCGCGGGTTCCCAAAGACCACCGTCAGGGAGAGGAAAGAAGACAGCTTGCGGTCTTTGGGATCTTCATCTCTTCCGAGGTTCCCCAGCAGAAAACCTCCAGAATACCCTTCACTTCTGTCACTTATTAGCTTCTCGATGGCCCCCAGAAGGAAAACCCTTGTTTCCTTGTTCCCACCAGCTACAGCACAGCTGGCGCTTGATCCAACGTGTCTAGCAAGACCTTGCTGTGGATTCTCCCATTTTTGGCCTTGCAGGATTTCTCCTCCTTTCAGGGGACAAGGGAACAGACTGGGGATGGGGCCATGGCTGAAGCATGGCAAGGGGCTGTGCCAGGAAGTGGGTGAGTGAGGGAGCAGGAAAGAGTCAGGAAGTAGCTTTCGAGAAAGTCCCCTTTTTTCTAACCAGAAAGGCTAGGTGCGGTTTCTGAAACAACTTCCCATTGTCCCATCTGGGTCAAATGGCTGTGGGTCCCCTCTGCTCCAGCCACCACCTTGGAAGAACCTCATCTTCAGTCAGCACCTGAGCTGACTGATCAGATCATTCCCTACAGGGGGCTCTCATTGACCCTCTTCCCATCAAGGACCGAATATTCCCGTCAGCCTGCTCACTCTCCCCTCGGAAACAAACTAGTAACAGGTGTCTGGGTGGATGGGTTTGGGGCTGGGGTCGCTTTTTGGGCTGATACCATTAAAGCTGGCTGGTTAAGACTCCCTCGTGGCCTCCCAGCTAAGAGCATAGTTTCGGATGGTTCTGGACCAGGAGGTAAGAAACAACTTATCCTAGAGGCCCTGTTGCATGTGTCAGGGGTGGTTTCCGCAGTTTTTAATAAGGGAGAAAGTGGTTTTTCACTGAGAAAAAGCTGCATTTAATCAAAAGCCACATACCTGTAAAGCATCAAACTAGGGTTTTTAGAAGAAGATAGTGTGCACCTGCTGTTTCTTCAGGTTAAGAGAGGAGAAAAACTTTTTTCCCCCAATTTTTAATATGTATTTTAATCTAATGGCATTTTCAGTTGAAGGGGTCAAAGAGAGAATGGAAGGGGCAGGACATACAAATACCGTGAGAATGAGAGTTGCTCAGGCAGCAAGAGTCCCAGATGGTCACACAGAGGAAAACATCTTAAAATTGTCATACTGGGATTTTTTTTTTTGTAAAGGTAATAATACATATTGATCCCTGTTAGCTACAGGGCTTCTTCATTTATGTTTTATTTTTTTGGTCATTGACTATTTTGGGAAAAGGGAAACTCCTCATTCTTGTTCTTCTCCCGTAACCAAGGGCCCAAGCGACTCGAACACGCCTCTCCGTTGTTCGGATTCTTTCTAAACACTTTCCAAATTAGTTCCCCACTCTGTGCCTCGAAAGTGGAAATGCAGAGCATTTTTAAATGCACCGAGGGCATATTCCAGATCATTTTTGGGGATGATACTTTTCAGTTTCAATGTTTTGTGATAGAAAGCAGTGTGCTGGCTTCATTTTTTCAGGCAGCAAATTATTTTGTAGCTCCTCCCCCCTGGAACAAGCAGCAATTAGTGCTGCTCTGGGGAGCCGTGGCAAAGGTATTTCTAAACATGCCTCTCCAGGTGTCCCTGATCTGGCAACATGTCTGAGCAATTTTAAACATCAGACTGCATAGGGAAAGTTCTGACAATGTCGAAGCATTTTTACACACCCACTGTAGTTTGTGCTTACAGTTGAATGGAACTGTCCCTGTGAAAGCTCGTGGTAAAAAGTTAGGAGCGCTACAAGTTCTGGAGTTTCATCGTCTCGTATCATTAATATTGGAAATAGGAAACTGCGGTGACTTGTTCCTTTTCTGAGGCATCCTCTCAAGTTACTCAGCACCGTGAGTTACCATCTGAAATGGAATCCTGCCCCCCCCCGCCCCAAATGTTCCCAGTTCAGGTTAAACCCAAAGATTGTAATCTCCTGTTAAAAAAAAAAATTCATTTCTTTACTTTGGTGATTTTATATTTATTAATTTTGTCTCCAAAAAAATAAATTTTTATGAATGAGTGGCTCTATGGCTAATATATAAAAAGTCCATCTATCTCTCCCCAGACCGGGAGAGTGTGTGGCCTTTTCTATAAACATTCTTGACATTCGTCAAGACTGTGCTTGACTTTCAGCTTTTGTAGGAATTACTGAGGCACAGCTCATGGTAAGGGCCACAGGCTTCTCTTCGTGAGCTGCTCCGAATCACATTTCACCTAGCCTGGTGGCAGTGGGAACAAAGATGTCTTGAGCTGTGCATCACTCTGCCAGCCCGCTGGGAGTGACCGGCTGGCATTGTGGGCCCTGGGTGCTGACAGCTAAACCTTTCCCCTTACAGATTACGTCTTTGTCACACCGGTAGAAGTGGACGCGGGCGGGTCATATATTTCACACGACATTTTGCACAGCGGCAGGAGAAAGCGATCTGCGCTGGGTGCCAGCAGCTCCCTGCATTACCGATTTTCAGCATTTGGACAGGAACTCCATTTAGAACTTAAGCCCTCGGCGATTTTGAGCAGTCACTTTATTGTCCAGGTACTTGGAAAAGATGGTGCTTCAGAGACTCGGGGACCCGGGGTGCAGCAATGTTTCTATCAGGGATTTATCCGCAATGACAGCTCCTCCTCCGTCGCCGTGTCTACTTGTGCTGGCTTGGTAAGTACCCTGCTCCTTGTGGCGACTCCCTCCTGGGCGTGCACTGCATGGAACTCGATGAACAGCTGTCTGCAATATTAAATGCTCTTCCAGCCAACTCAACCCATTCACACTGTCAGCTTTGATACTTATAATATTCTCAATTGAATTAATCTAATCTGCTCCCAGAAAAAGAAAATATAATAGAACTTTAACTACCATTTAGAACATTCTTTTGATGTTTAATGGTCTGGGCTTCTTCATTCCCCATGTTTGAGACAATCCCCAAGGAAATTAATTTGATGGATGTCATTCGCATTGTAAAGTCTTGAGAGACCAGACATTATATAAATCTCACAAGCTGCATGCGTCTACGTTGCTTTGAAACGGGAAGACTGTATTTCATGGCAAAATTGCATTCAGCAGCCCTGTTAAGCCCAACCTTCACTGGAGAAGGTTGTTTTCTTTGAACTGATCTGTTCGTGTTGTCCTGCTTGCGTACGGCGTCCTTTTGGAGTGTGGTGTGTTTGCAGGCTGGCAGCGTTCAGGGTGCCATCCAGGGAAGCAGAACACGTGGAGGAACTGGGGACAAGTGTTCTTCCCCCTCTGTGCATTCCTCATCTGTTGAGCTCCGGGCCAAGAACACTGGTGTAAATGATACTTGTCTCAGAATTCAATCAAATGAATGAGGCAGTCGGTGGCATTTGGGGTTGATCTCGTTCTGTGGAGCAATTGAGAAGTGCCTTGCACTGACAGGTGTGTGTGTGAGTGTGTGTTGAGGCACATGATGGTCACACTCTGGGATGACTAGGAGGAGACTGTGAGAAAGCTCAGTTGAGTATGTGGTTAGCAATACACGTGGTATTAATACATCCCAACACAAAGCCAGAGTGGCTTGGGTGTCAGCAAATGAGGACTCCCACATTCCTTGCTAATTACACCTTTACTATTTAACCTTTTCCCCGCATATTGTGGCTTGAAATTTAGTGAAAATCTTTCATCAGAGTCATGATGTTCTTTGGTGTAGTCTGGAAAGTACAGAGTGAAACACAGATCTGACCATTCCCAGCTAAGGTTGGCCCACTGAAAGGATCAGGGCGGCTGTCTGATGACCTGTGTATTATCACGTGGCCACGCACACGTGTGTGCCTGCACACACACGAGTCCCTTGGTTTTTGTTTTGTTGTCATGAGTCTCCTGCTCTTTGGGGGACACTTCCCTATTTCCCGCTCTTCTCTCTATTCCAGTGTCCTGATGTTTTCCGAAGGACTACAGGCACCCCACCGAGGTGGCTCAAACATGACATAGTGGGTAGGTGCAGCCTGGCCAGGGTCATCTCACAGCAGGACTTACTAGTAGGGTCTTGGGCAAGTTACTGATCTCTGGGTCTTGGTTTCCTCGTCTCTAAAAGGGGGATAACGAGAAGTTAGATGACGCTGTGGGGAGTAAGTACTTCTTTTATGGGAAGTGCTATAGCTATAGTTCTAGAAGGATGTAATTGCTGTCTATGTGTTCTAGTTCCTGAAAAACTTGGTCTCCTCCTGTTTAGGTCTCTCAGGATCCCACTCTCTGCAGAGACAGGAAATCTGATCAGTTGTCTCATATTAACAGATGTTGCGTTATTTCTCCTAAGGAGGAGATTTCATTTTGAACAGAGAGCAAATGATCACTTAACAGATAAGAATGAGCCAACTTAATTTCCATCTTTGAGATGGATGTAAAAGAGGTAATTGGCAATGACTTCTGCCTATGTATAAGGCTGATATAAATGGGAATCGTGAAAATGAGATTCTGTCCCACTGTTCAACATATCTTCATTAGCTTTATTTCTGTAGGCCTCCGTTTCCTCTCCTGAAACATGTGAAATGGCTTCTCAGACCACTGCCATCTCCAGGCATCTGCCTCTGATTATTCCTTTGTTGGTCCCGGCAGGACCCATGTGGGGTCAGGGAGAGGATCAAGCTTATCTCATTGCATCACCTACCTCCTCATGGCCCTAGAAAACACATACACCCAGACTCTACTCAACCCAAGAAAAAACAAGAGAGAGGATAGAGCCACAATTGAGAAGCTGAGACACCACTCTGTACTAACTTTCATAGCCTTGTACTGAAACATAATGTATATACAGAAAAATACAAAAATCACACAGCTTAATAAATTTTCAGAAAGCTCACACCTGTATAGCCATGAACCAGCTCAAACAAGACATTACCAGTGCCCCAGAAGATCCCCATGTTCCCTTCCCAGTCACTGCCCACCCTAGGTCACCACTATTCTAACTTATGACATTGCTTAATTTTGTCTGTTTTAATGTTTTGCATAGGTAGAGTCATACAGTATTCCTCTGTGTGAATATTTCACAATGTTCCCTTTAATTATTGGTGGACATTCAAAGTGCTTCCAGTTTGGGGTCGTTATGAAGAGTGCTGTCTGCCAATCTTGTGCATGGCTTTTGGTGAGCTTATGGTCGTGTTCTGTTGGAAACATACCTAAGAATGAACTCTCTGGGTCATAGGTTATGTGTATATTCAGCTGTAGTCAATTCTGCCAAATAGCTTTTCAAAGTGGTTGCACTAATTTACACTCTCACCAGCAGTGTGTGAGAGTTCCAGTTATTCCACATCCTCACCAACACTTGTTACTGTCTTTTTCCATTTTAGCTGCTCCTATTGATAGGTGTGAAGTGGTTGTGGGTTTAGTTTGTATTGTCCTGATGGTTGTTGAGGTTGAGTGTTATTTCTTATGCCTTTTGGCCATTCACATATTCTCTTTGGTGATCTGTCTATACCATACATGGACAAGAAATGGTATAGATATTTTCAGCCTCAACTGTGGTAGTTTTTCCTCTCTCAGTGAATAGAAACAGGAATTCTGCGCAAAAACACCTTTGTCAACTTAACATAATTGTTATTATGGCTTCGAATCTCTAATGGGGCGTTGATCTGCTTATGAAACTATCAAAGAGCAACAGTGAGAGCTGAGAGATCACCACATGAGGCACCACATTGAGGGGACTCTTCACTGGGGGCACTGAGGAATGGGGATGGAGGGAAGTAATTGTGTTGGGAGGAAGAATTTCTTCGTCCTACCTGGAACTCACAGACATTGTCTGGCTTCTCTGGCTAAACCAGGGGTTAATACTTTCTCTAAAGTTAATTTGTAACTGCTGTAATGGATTCAGGACAGTGGATGATTCAAGAGTTTGGGAGAGAGACAACATGCTTCTAACATGCTTGTTGGGGAGACTCATCGAAGTCCACATGCCAGAAGAGCTGAGCAACTCTTCTTAATACAGAAACGGACGTGAGATGAACAAGAGTAGGACAAGAAGCCTCCTCCACTGGAAGTCTCGACACCAGTGCTTCTGGCGACTGGCATCCGAACGCCGTTAGGGGTCAAAGCATTCCCCGAGTGTGCATGCAGCGTGCAGCAGGAAAGTAATAGGTCACCTTTGGATGACAAAGGACCACTAGGAAAGTCATCTAGGAAAGCTGCTAGGGAAACCCCAACAGAGGGCAAGAATGGCTGGGTGGGTTACCATAATGAAAAATAAGTACTTATGTGCATACGTGCACACTCCAGCCAGGGTTTCTCTGGCAAGGAATTTCCCTCAATCATTCAGAATTAAACTCTACTTAATATTTTACGAAAATGCACTTCTCCCAACTGACAGGTCGCACTTTATTCAGGAGTTGAGTAGGCAGTTATTAACTTGGAATAATTCATAAAACAGGAGTTGTGAACTTCCCGGAGTGAATCCTGCCTACCTTTATGTCTGGGGTGATTCTTTTTAAATTTGGAAGGCCTTTCTCCAGGAGCCAGCTCTCTGCGGCTCACCACTGCCCCCTGTGCCTGGCTGCTTTGCACTCTAGGAAGGTGTTTGGGTTTTCAGTCCTTGTCCCAGACCCTCGGGGCTGCAGGCGAACCTAGTGTATACCACCATCGGCTGTGAGTGTTTTTTCTACCACATCCAGCCTCTTCTTGACTGTCACAGTGGTGAGAAGGTCATCACATCCAAGAAGTCTGTGCCACTGTTGAGAGAGCCTTCATCCTGCCGTTGAACATCAACCTACCTTCTTGTTACTTTCACCAGTATTTCTTAATTTTGTTTTCTGGGATGATAGCAGGGGGAAAAAACCCCACACAAACTTGTATCTGTCTTCTTACATACTGGGAGATCTCAAAAATCCTTCTTCCAGAAGTGTTTCACCTAGCGATTCCCTCCCTCCCCTGCATTTTCAGGATTTTTAGAGTGCAGTCAGATTCATTGGCTTCCTTTGAGGTGTTAAACATTTGGATGTCTTTACCCATAACAGAAAATCAGGGAAGCTGGGCCCAGGAATGTATATTTTTAATTCTCCAAATGATTTGAATGCATACTAACAGAGAACTATTGGATTAAGACCTGGGATATACAGGAAAATTGTTTTAATTTGATTTGTGATCGGTTTGGTAGATGGGTCCCATTTTTGAAACTTAGTGGAAATGTATTTTGACCAGTGGCTAGAAAGACACGTTGAATGATTATTTTTTCATTCAACAACTACTGATGAGCCTCTGTTATAGAAGGCACTGCTTGGAGCGCAGCGAGTAAAACTGGAAGCAGAATGGATGGTGTACTCCAGTTCATACAGTTTCGTTCTGAGAGAAATTGGAGCAGTAGTCTTAGACCTAGAAATTGGTATTTCATTTTGAACCAAGCTATGATTCAACGTAACCCTGGAACAAGGACTTCATGCAGTTTGGTTTTAAAGGGGAACATGGTCAAGTTAGTGCCGAATGCCACTTCTTGGAGCTTTGCCGTGCCCATCAGCATATTAAGAATTCAGAACTATTCTACATTAAAGACACTTCTTAAACTCTGTTTAAACCTAGATTTTCCTAATTTATTTGATCATGAGAACTTTTTCCCAAGGAACATTCCTTCATAGTCTTGTAGTAACAACAACAAAAAAAAAAACCATCCAAGAAATACTATAATATTATGTATTGATTTCTAACTGTTAAATGATGCCCCAGGAAATAAAAAGGGGGTTTCATGACCGTGTAAGTGGTTTCCTGACTGTATATTCCCATTTGGTTAGGAAAATGTTAAATTTACATTCAGTTCGGCAAATGTGTTTTTCTGTAACACATTTCACCTTTTAATATGCCAGTGTGCATTGTGAAGCTCTGACAGGTGGAATTTTGATGCTAATTTAAATACTCCCTCCCTTTTTAAGCCCTACTTCTATCAACAGCTTGTCTTGGGTTCTGTGGTTTACTATAAAAGAGCAATTCCTAGGTCTAAGATTATTTGCACTTTCCTGGTAACCTGATAAATCTAATGCCCGTGTCTTCCAGTTGGGCAGATGTGCCCCTTGCTTAAGAAACCCTTAACACCAAGCACCGTTCACAACAGAAAGTCAAGTGGAAAGACACATGAGCACCGCCACCCTATTGCATTTCCGCCCAGGTCTGTAATGCATCAGGACTGTACCTTTGATCTGTGAGCCCGGCGAGGGCCCGGCTGGCAGAGTGGCAGGCTGCTGTGCTGTGCCTCTGGCGTCTTCTGCCCGGCCTCTGACGAGGAGGGTGCAGCTTCAGCACAGTGCCAGGGGCGGGGAGAGGCATGTGCATCGTGACCAAGACTGCCACAAGGTCCCTCCAGCCTCGACTCTGACACATAGGCCAGCTTCGTGACTTGGTTTTCCTTCCTTTCTCTTTTCTTTGTCCCCAGCAATTAAACCGTAAGTGGCGTTTCTCCTCCATAACTGGCTGCCCTAATGTCCTCATTGTATCCTTCTTATTGGTGGCCTTTGTAGACTGTGACTGATCCTCCAGAGGATCCCTGGGTCCCTGTGAGGAACTTTGGAAGCAGTTACGTTTCAATAGGTGGCAGGGACGCTTTGATCTCCCCTTTTCAGAAGGGTTTTATGATTCAGAAAGCTCAGCCATTGAGTTGTCTGTTGCTGGTCACTGCCTGCCCAGTAGGCTTTAGAAAGCTGATTTCCATTCATAAAAGGGCTGAAGTTAAATGACCTTAGTCTAGACAGGCAGAAAGAAACCAAGCTCTTACTGCTTTGTGGGGTCTTGTTAGCTAGCAGGGGTTTGCTGAATTATATGTACCTCTTTGGAACTTTTTAGGCACTTGAAAGGATCATGTGAAATTAAGGATTAGACTGGGTTGTATTTTCAAGTTTTTGGATACAGGCTGACCCCAATCAGAGATGTTTTCCTAGGTTCTTTCTCGGTTCATAAAGGATAAAAAGTATTTTTTTGTTTGTTTTTTTGCCTCTCTCCGGTATGCCCTATTTTGACATGGTTTGTGACAATAATTACTTGCCCATATCAACATTTTTAGTGAAATTCTACCCAATCTCATTTTTTAAAAAATAGTCCGAGTTTGAGCCTGAGAGCTGGCCTCCCAGGCTGAGCCGAGGCGTGCCCGCAGGGGAGGAGGGCACCACTCCTTCCCACCATGCTCTCTGCCTGTTTGCAATGCCACCGACGCCTCAGCCTGCCCATGGCCCTCCCGCCTCTGTTCCTCAGTTTTCCCGTCTGTAAAGTGCTGTTGGTGATGCTGCCTCTCTCATAGGATTGTGACACTTTACAATGAATGCTTAGCCTGGCATGCACTTGATTGTTCTTGACTTTGGACGAGGTGAGGGTTTGGGAAGGAAATGGCAATGGAGGCTCCCATCCTGGATTCTACTCCACACCGTCGGGACAGGAAGCAAGCTCTTGACTGTTGGCCATCATCCCACTGAGAATGTTTGGGGATTTTGTGGGGGGAAAGAAACCATTTTTTATCAACTCTAAAGAAATACAATGGGAGAAATACCATAGAGAATCAGGGAGGAAGGATGAACAAGCAGATGAAGACACGGACAAATGTAGGCATGCTAAAGGCACAGAGTGATGGCTCTGAGGGCGGGCCGGGGGCCCCAGCTCTGGCCTGTCTGAACTGTGTGCCCCAGGCCCAATTAGGTGCCCTTTCTCAGCTTAATTTCCTCATTGGTAAGATGAGGATAATAGCAGTACCTCCCCTGAGGGGTGTATGGATGTTTAATTGAAAGGAAAACACTCCATGTACAATGCTTAAACTAGTACCCCCCACCTAGTAATAATATCTGCCATGGCAATGAGAGTAGATGGCAGAGCTTCCCTAAAGGAGTTTTCAAAATCGGCTAATGCCAGTCCTCACCACCCACAGGCCAGGAAGTGTTAGCCTAGACAATAAGAACAGTTTGCGTTTATGAGCACTTACTGAGCTATTAAAACTGGAGCCGTGGAGAGAAGAGTCAGCTGAGACTCAGACCTTGGCCTTTATAATATTTTCCCATGAGTCGGTATACGGGTATTCACGATCTGAAGTAGCAGTTTTTCATTTTTCTCCATACACGTCAAAAAGAGCTGGGAATTTTGAAAAACAAAAACAACATATTCAGGCCCCACCCCTGCAAATTCAGCAGCTCCTGGGTAGAACCTGATTGTCTGTTTGAATAAAGGAGAGAAAGGCTCCACAAACAGTGCCAGTGGCTCCCGGCAACTGTGAAGCAGTGCACCAAAGGGCCGGCTCAGGGGGCGTGGGGGACGGGTGGAACCTCTTCTGGAAGATTGCTCTTGCTCCAGACTGCATCATGCCGTGTAGGTGTGGCTGTTGAGGCTCTGACTAGCGTTAGCCAGCACATATGCTAAGGAGAGCAGGCAGGGGTGGCGTGTGGAGATCGGAATGTAGAGATTCTTCTTCTTTATATATGATAGGACTTTCATTCACAAGTAGAACAATTCTATCTGCAACTACGCTAGGCATTGAGAAGTATTTGTTTGCTCTGAAATAATCTAACTCACCCCTCCCTGTGCTGGGATGGCCAACTCTCAGCAGCGTTGGACCCAAGGTGCCCAAGGATGTCATCATTGGTTTTTTCCTTCTCCTCCTCAGTCGCTCAGAATTTGCCAGTTGCTAGTCTTCCTTTTGCATGCAGGATATTCTGAGCTCCAAAGAGAATCCAAACGTTTCCTTGAGCTCCTGGTAGCTCGTAGACCTACTCAGCAGTAACACCCATTGTCACCTATGTCATCGTGACGAGTGTGTGGGACTCGGGGCTTTCTTTGCCATTGCCTGTCTGTAAACCTCAGAGGGCCACACTCAACTGGTCTGTGTATCTGAACATGGCTCCATTATACTTTAATTTATGTGTTGGCATGTGAATGAATGCATAGGAGGAGGTCTGGAGTATGGCAGAGCAAGCCAAGGGCGCCACAGCCAGCCATCAGTTTGAGCTCTTTTCGAAACAGAGTTTATTGTTTCTGTTGTGGCTGTGTGTGCGCTCATGCATTTAAAATATACATAAATTGTATTAGTCAATACTTTTTCTGAAGCATTTTGGGGAAGGAGGAGTGCTTTAAAATAATATGTATCTTTAAGTTCCTTATTACCGCATATACATCTATCTTTCTCTTTTAAGTTCTGCATTTTTCATCATTACCTTCTGATTATTTTTTAGGGTTTTTTTTTTTTTTGCTATTGCTGAAAGTAACGTGTATATATGGGTCTTCTTAATGGTTCATGCAATTCTATATCTTATAGGTAGAGGGTAGAGAGAGAGCACGCACACGTGAGAGAGAGAAGACCTACTTTGTGAAAAACACATGAGGGACATTAACTGTGGCCAGAAATGCACTTGCTGATACTGACGTTAGTCACCAGCATCACTGTTGCCATCATCTTGGTTGTGTAGCATGCACAGTTACCGAGAGCTCATTTTCTCTGTTTTCCCTGAGCCCAAGACAGAGTCAGTTAGAAGAAGTCTGTCCTGTGGAGTGTATGTGTTGGTAAAATTGCATGGCGTTCCACCAACAGAAATGAATAAGAGAAAATCATACTGAAGTCCAGCTATCTACAAGCCCATTGATAGCACTGCACATTAAGGCTTTCATAACCAAAAAATATTTGCCTGGGCTTCCTACATATCTCAGCCTACACACCCAGGAGTTCCTCCGCAGTTACATCAAGTCATTCCCATGAAGCCTGTTCCCATGGTGTTTCCATCCAATCACGGGGCAGAGTGTACTCGGATACCACAGTGCAAGTCTGGTGAGAGCGGTCCGTCTGCACAGCACGCTCGCCTCTCCTGAAGGGACACCTTTGATGGATCTGAGGATTTCATTTTCAGCTGAATTCTTTTGATTGCTTATTCATGCTTCTGAGTTGGGAATATTTTATCTGCCCTATTCCCACTCCAAGTCAAGGGGGCATGCTTTCTAATATAAATTATA
Organism: Micronycteris hirsuta; assembly: GCA_004026765.1. NCBI lineage: Eukaryota > Metazoa > Chordata > Mammalia > Chiroptera > Phyllostomidae > Micronycteris > Micronycteris hirsuta. Next base: position 136,171 of record PVJI01001517.1, read on the forward strand.
TAGTGCACATCACTAATTTACTAGACGTCGGCTGTGTGCACAACCCTTCTTGGAGAGACGGCACTTGAAAGGGATTGAGATAAGGTAGTACAAGGAGATTACCTCTCTGATGATTTACTGAGTTCTCCTCCAGCAGCGTGCTGGTTAGTGTCCGTGGGTTCATTCTGGGATTTTACAGTCCCTCATCTCTCTTTTATATGGTACTCCACCATTTCCAGGAGGCAAACAAAGAGTTACTCAATGTCTATTTCTCTGTGAATAAATAACAAACACAATTTTTCATGCCACCTTAATTATTGAGTTTAGGTTTGTTTTGTGCAGCAGAGAGATGTGGCAGAAAGAAAATATTAGATGGATTCTCACTCTTCATATTTGTGAATGTATTTTCCTACTTCTTAGTTTTATTTCAGGCTTTTGTGGTCCTTGCTTTCTGATAAAATGCATTGAAGGAAGGTGAATTTCATTCTTTCAAAAGGATTCCTTTGGTGTGTAAAGTAAATAATATACATATTTAATATGTTTCTGTTTAATTTGTTTAATATACATGTCCAACACTGTCATTTATGATTAAATATGCCTAGATCAGGGATTCTTACCATACAGAGCTTTAAAAAATACAGATGCCCAGGCGCTGCTCCAGACCATGGCAGCACCATGTCTGAGGGGGGACCCAGGTGGTTCTAGGGCACAGTCAGGACCGAGAACCCTGCTGTGGAGAAGTGTCAGGGCTTCAGAGGCGCCATCATGTCCGAAATGCAATAGCTTCAGAAGGCAGGATGCTGAAGGGCATGGGCTTTTAGAAGCCTCTCTTTTCCACTTGCTAGTTGCGTGATCTTGGTGAAGTTATTCTTTCTGAAGGCATTTTATTTTGAAATAATCTTAGACTCACAGGAAGTTGCAGAGGGTTCCCAGGTACACTTCACCCACCTTTGGGGCCTAATCAGATTATCTGAGAATCTGGTTTCCTCTTCTGCCAAGTGCAGATGACAAGCAAACTTCAAAGGGCTGCTGTGAGAAGTCAGTGGGAGGGTGACTCCGCACATACGGAGGTGGGAGAACCTGGTGGGAGAACCTGAAGCGGCCCCCAAGCCGCTCACCCCTGGTGTGCACACAGCCTCTCTCGAGGATGCAGTCCATCCTGCTGGGAAGGGATTTTACAGGTAGAATCAAGGCTTCCAATCAGTTGACCTTAAGAAAGGGAGATTTTCCAGGTAGGTTTGACCTAATTGTATAGGATCAGGGAAAGTCAGAGAGGCTCGCACCTAGAGCTTGGCCGTCTGAGGCAGTCTCTGGGAGCTCGAGGGGGCCACGTGGCAAGGCATGCAGGTGGCCTCAGGAGCTGAGTGGCCTTTAGCTGACAGCCAGCAAGGAAATGGGGCCTCAGCCCGGCAAGTGAAAGGGACTGAATTCTGCCAACAATCTGAATGAACTTGACAGTGGATTCTTTCCCAGAGCTTCCAGAAAGGAATGCAGCCTGGCTGACATCCTGATTTTAGCCTTAGGAAGCCCTGAGTCAAGAACCCAGGCACCCTGCGCCCAGACTCCTGACTTGCAGGACTGTGAGGCGACAAGTGGGTGTGGCTTTAAAGCTGATGTGTGTGTGTGTGTGTAGATATGTTATGTATATATACACACATAGATATGGTAATTTGCTACACAGCAATACAAAACTACTACAGAAAATTTCCATGGTGCTGACTCTGTGACGGGTGTGAACACCTAGTGAGTCTTCCCTTTTTGGAATCACGGTCATCTTAAATCATCAACTGCTCATGCTGCCGCATGGGGCAGGTGCGGCAGTGGACCCAAGGAGAAGGCAAGTGCCCTTCGATATTCACCCTGTAACCGCTTGGGAATTGTTCTGTTTAACCCCAGGTTTCTCCCCAGGGCACTGTGGACACTGTGGACGGAGTCTTGCGGGGCGCCGCCCTGTGTGCATCACAGGGTTCTCAGCATCCCAGGCTCTACCCACTAGAGGCCAGTGTCAACCAAAAGTGTTTCCAGACGTGGCCGAGTGTGCCCTGAGGGCGTTCTCGTCCCTAGCTGGGAACCACTGATGTAGCACAATCACAAACTGGCCTCTTTAATAGAATGTATTCATGTAAGTTTATAAGCAAGCTTGCTGTTTGTTAGTGTCATTAAGAGTAATGATTTCAGGTACTTCACCCGCTTCTGAGAGTCTTAGCTGGGGAGGCTGAGTATGCAGGTGCCTGGGGGCTGGAGGTGGATGGGGTGGCCACAGGAAAACCATCTGCAAATATATTAAAAAATGTGTATTTGCTTTTGAATTTGACAGCATGCTAACCCAGACTGCTGAGAATAACAGGATCTCTGGAGACACAGAGATATATTTATAATAAAATTTACTCTTGCATTCTTATGAAGGAGGGAGCCCAACCATGTGGATTCTATTTCTGGCTATGCAGCTGTGCAGAGATAAAAGTTCAATGTTCTTTGTGTTCTCTTGACCTATAGGAATGGGGGCAAGGGCCAGTTCTGGGGGTGAAATAGGGAAAGATGTTAGTGTTCTGTGAACGAGTGCCCAAGCCTAAGAACCTTGTAAAACTACATTAGATTTCTCTGTCCACTGCATGTAGTCGGACAGCTTACACCTTTAGGAAATATACAAATTCTTCAACATGCTTGAAGAGACAAGGAGCTCTGTTTTAACTGGAATGCAAGACAAGGAACCTCATTCTCTCATGTGCTTAGACTCCCCAGCTGACCTGACCATTTGCCCGATCGCCATCACCGCTTCCTCCAATATAGCTGTCATGCGAGAGTGAGCAGTGCACTGGTATCTACATAATTTGCAACATTCTTTGAATTACTCTACCTCTTTATAAATATACCAGGTCAACAAAGTCGAGGTCACTTTGGAGCTTATATTCCTAGCTCTCAGCATCTAATTGCTTGACATTGCTTCTTTCTTTTCCCATTATTCCTTCTTCTTTCCTACCCACCCACTCATTCACCCACATATCCACTCACCCACATATCCACCCACCTTCTAATACAAAACATTTATTCCCAGTTTACTATGGAAGTTCAAAAGTGATAAGATGGTTCCTATATTCTAGGATATTCCAGTGGGAGGGTGGGAAGTAACTGTGATAGGAGTGTAAACACATAAGGACAGAGCAACAGGGTTAATACAATAGTCAAGGTATGTTCACTGCACCGTGGAAGCACGACTAAGGGAGTGATGAGACTGACTTTTAAAATGATGGGCAAGCAGTTTAAAGGAGGGCATCAGCCTGTGAAGATATAGAAATACCTGTTGATCTTACACACGTGTCCGTGTAAATTGCATTGCTCAGCCGTCAATTAAAATATCCCAGGTTGGACTGCTGCTGCTCACCTGGAATGCAGCCACTATTGATCCTCTCACCTGGATTCCAGCAGCCTCTTCCAGTCTGATGATTCTCTTTCCTCTCCTATGTCCCCATAATCTGTTCTTTTCACTGTAAATTTCACCTTCTTCTCCACCGCCTAATGGTTTTTCTGTTACCCACAGCACGTGATCCAAGTTTATGACCACGGGCCGCAAGGCCCTATGAGATCTGGCCCCTCTGGCCTAATTTCCCATCTCTCCTGCCATCATGCACTCCACCCCAGCCCTCTGACCTAGGCTGCCTCTCACTGTCCCCAGGAGTCCCCATTCCGGGGACTTTGCGCTTTGAAGCCTCTTCCCCAGGGACTCACCTAGCTCCATCCTACATTGCTGGTGCTCTGCGGTTCTCCGTGCAAACACCATCCTTGCACAAGTTCTTCCTGACACCTGTGAGTCCACATCCCCTTACCCTGCTCTGTTTTTCTTCATACTACTTATCACTCAGGTGCTAAATAGGACCCAACTTACTAGTTATTTGTCTTGGACAAGCCACTCTCCGCTCTAGAGTATCTGCCCCATGAGGGCCAGGCAGGGCCTCATCTCTGCTGCCCCTCAGTCACTGCAATGCAATCCCCAGCGAATAGTAGGCATTCAATGAACACCTGTTACATAAATGTATGTAATTAACATCCTGGTAATTTAGAGCAGATAAATCATTTCTGTGTTTGGAATACATCATGATTTGGATATTTCTTATGCATGCATTCATTTTTTATTGAAAAAATGTATTCATTGGGTATCTTTTATGTGCATATTGGAGGTAGAGATTCAGAGATGGCAGAGGCCACCTAAGTTTTTTGTCTGGACAGCTACTGTTTCCCTAGTCCTTTGGTAAAGGACGCTGCAGTTTTCCTTGGGGACCTACCTTCCCCATCTCTGCCCTTGGAATGTTTTCCAGAGTGAGCAGTCTGAATGTCAGATACCCTTGAGTACAGTGATTGGTTCAGGGATAAACGTGTAACAGGATCAGAGCCAATCAAATCAAATTCTGGTAGACCCCTGGTAGGGGGTGGTGTTACTGAAGAGGACGGATGTAACTCCAGAGTTGCTTGCAACCCTCGTGTCACCTGAGAATGGGGTCAGCCCAGCCTTGATGTCCAGCTGTGCCTGAAATTAAAGTACTTTGGGCTTTGCATTCATATGAACCCCGAGCCTGTTTTTTCGGTTAATCTAGTTGAACTTTAGTTTCTGTCATTTTGAAGTGCAAGTCCTCCCTGTGAGACGAATGGGCAGTTCAGGACACTTTCTGCAAAGTGCTCACAGCCTCACAGAGGACACAGGCAAGCCTTATGCAATGAAGGCACTTGGCATGGAGCGGCCGACAGGTAAATGCAGCAGCAGTTTGCACATGTCGTGAACCGACATCTACTGGGTGCAGTGCCCCGCTGCACAGCCTTGCTGCAGCTAGCATTGTCAATATTTGTTCCTCCCACGCATCTTGGATGCATTATCTGTCTTGTTGATTCACTGCTCTGTCTGTCAATTGTCTTGTTATTACACACCTCACTATGTCTGCCAACAATAACTGCAGATGGCTCTAAGGCAGCAAATACAAGTGAGCACATTATATGCCTGTCAGTGCGCAGTCGGGGGGAGAAGGGGGCGCCATGGTTGGCTCAGAGGATGACTTTACACGCCGTAACCACTTTTAATTGACTTCTTTGATTTGTTTGGATGATGACATGTGGGGCAGTGTTGTAAACCAAGAATGCTTATTGATTGATTATGTTGCTCAACACTCACATGCAGTTCATTTGTGTTTTTGAAGATGTTTATTTTAATGAACCTAATTTTAGTATGCAGTGGATTTTTATGTTTAATAACAACAGAAGTGGGGTTTTCCCCCCACGAAATCCCCTATTTTCTTTTTATGATGCATGGAATTCCATCTCCTCTTTGCTTTGCCACAGTGTTGTCTGGTAGAATATAACACAAGCTAGCATATGTAATTTAAAATGTTTCTAGTAGTCATTTAAAAAAGAAAGTGAAAAAGACAGGTGAAATTCATGTTGGTTATACATAGTAACCCAAGAGTTTTCAACTCAGTGGTGGATCGGTGCCCCTAACCCCCGCTTTGTTCAAGAGTCAACTCTGTATTTTATTTAACCCAATATATATTGACAATAATATTTCAAAATATGACTCATTAAAAAATTAATGAGGTACTTTTGCCTTACACAATGCAGTGTGAATTTTACAATCACTGTCGTTTTGGCTCAGACCAGCCACACGTCAAGTGCCCAGTGGCAGCGACTGGATTGGACGGCGTGGGTCTGGTCCTCCCGCGTCCTGAAGCTCCCTAACATGGACAGCCATGGCAAGCCGGCAGAAAAGATTCACTTTTCATCGACTAGTTTGCTAGAACTGCTTGTCTTCACAGCATCTTCGGTTTTCTTTTGAATGCTCTCTGCTGTGGACAGCTGGCTAGTTTCATTTGGAGCCATCACATTTATACAGTTACGTAGAAAGTTGCACAATTCTGATTGTGAGACTCAGATTTAAAATGAGAATGCTAAATTGAATATTTCTCTTGATAAACGAAAGAAATTATGTCTTGAAAAATTTCAGAATTTATACATGGATTTTCTTCTAATTATATTTGGTTTGATCCTACTAGTTTGATGTTTGCTTTTCTAAAAAAAATGGAAACTTGATTAAGTCTCATCTTTCTGGTTTGTTTACATAATAAGTTACCTAGTTACATTAGTTAACAGATTGAAAAGCAAACCAAAATACAGTTTTTAAAGTATCCATGGTCAGGACATTAAAATGTCAGATCACACTATTATAAAATCCTCTAACACAGGGGTTCAGTGGCAAAAATGATCTAAATCACTGAACATTCAAAAATCCAGGGTCTGGCAGAAGTGAGGCTTGCTTGAGTGTGGTTGGTAGGCTACGTGGATGTCTTGGACTAGCTGGACAGCAGTTTGAACATCTCACCTATAAATATATGGTGTGCTTGAGTGTGATATTGTTACATTGCAGAATTACATGTTTATGATTTTATAATTAAAAAGGGGCATTATTTGTGCCAGACCCTGTATATTGTATCTGACTTAGGATGACATTTAATGTATCAGAATACTTGCTTAACTCATTGGAGTTCTGCTCCAGTGGATACCTGAGCAGTTTTTCCTGGCCAGTGGCATTGCTGATGGAGGCAAGCTGCAGAGTCAGCCGGGGGTGGGGGGTGGGGGGTGTCTCCAGGCCTCCCCTGCAGGGGCGCCAGCCCCCACCCACCTGAGAGTGAGAGCTGCCTGCCTTTGGTTCTCATGTTCCAATCCTTTGCTGAGTCTGGCTCTCCTCGGCCAGAAAAGAAGAGGGCTTCCTCAGAAAGTTTTGAAGTGCGGAGCAGGTGGCCTTTATTCTTCAGAAAGAAAGAAAGGGACATGCTCAGTCCAGGGACATGGCAGTGGCTGCGTTTCAGGTGCACCCCGTTCTCCTCCTATTCTTGGTGGTGGGCCCAGCGTGAGTGGGGCTGTGTTAGGTTCTGCATAGACACAGAACGGCGTATGCCTATCATATGTGTATAATATTAATGTGTATTATAATACATTATTAATATACATCAATATGATCTAGAGCATTAAATATATAAATAAGTAATCATGAGGCATTGCCTCGTGCTTTGTGGAGGCTGAGAAGTCCCGAGATCTGCAGTCAGCACACTGGAGACCCAGGACAGCCCACGTGCAAGGTCCAGTCAGAGTCACGGCAGGCGACGGCCTGACCGTGGCCCCAGCTCAAAGTCGGGCAGAGCCGGGGCATCTGGCCTTATTCAGCCTTTGTGTTCTTTTCAGGCCTTCAAGCGCAGGTGAGCCCACCCACGTGCCGGGGGCAGTCTGCGTTACTCTGTCTACAGGCTCAAATGTTCATTTCCTCCAGAAACACTCACACGGGCTCTCCCAGAACACTGTTCAACCAGCTCTCTGGTTAAATAATTATGAGGTGGTGGATTACATAAAAGCGGCGTCTTTTCGCTGTCCTTGCTGAGGCTGATTCTGCATCTTTTCTCCTCAGGACGCGCTCCAGTTGTGCTTTTACAGTCAGTCCTGGGGTGGTTTCAGTGAGTCTGTCTGCCGAGCCAGATGGCGAGTGTCCTGAGGGCATGCACCCTGCCTCTAACTTTTCCTTGTCATTGCAGCTCAAGGGTCTGTCAGTGTGCCTGACACCTGTTTACTCACTTTCTTCAAATACATGTACTCAAGCGTATATACTCAAGTGTATATTTTCAAACGTAAATATATAGAACTATGTGATTCTACATTTAACATTAATGTCATCAAATAATGTTTTAGATATTAGCAATATGTCTAAATGAATTCACTCAGTAATGAAATATGTGTGGATTGCCAACTGGAATGTGTCCGGGAAGCCGTCCAGCCTCGTGACCCTGAGGAGGGGCATTAGCATCAGGCTGACCCCAGGGTGAGTTTCAGCCCTTCCGCCTGTGAGCTGAGGAACACCGACAGCCTTACACCTTCTGTGCTGCTGTGCTTCCCGCTTCCTCGTCAGTAGCACATGGGTGAGATCACCGATCTCTTTCGGTTGTGGTGAGTCTTATACTCTTCATGAAAACACATCACCATGCCTTGGAAAGAAGAGTGAGCGTCTATCTCTTAATCATTTAACGTGTAATTTTTCAGTGCCTTCTGTCTGCCAGGGTGTGTTCTATTATAGATTCCTGAGGTCTAGCAGTGACTAAAAAGTCCCCACCCTCAGCCCAGGAGGAAAACAGACAACAGACACACAAACGAGTGAATACTCACATGTCAGAAGGTCAAGGCGGGGTGAGGGAGACAGGAAATGCTGGCGGGGTGGAAGGGGGCGTTTGCTCTTCCCTACGGAGTGGTCAGGAAAGGTCTCACTGGTGAATTGACACCCGAGCAGAGACCCAGGGACAGAAAGGAGCCAGTCCTGTGTCCGTGCTGGGGACGAGCACCCGCAGGTGAGCCAGTGAGTGTGACTGTCCTGGGGTGGGGGGTGTGTTCCAGGAGCCCCGACTTCTCGGTGGGCATCTACCATCACCATAAATCATCGCTGCTACGCTCCTCTCCAGCTCACCACCTGGAACAGGTAGGCAGTGGCTATTTGTGCTTCGTTGGCACTTTGTCAAAACATAGGGGTTTCATTTGTAATAAATGAGCCAGTTTGAAATAATGTGAGGTTCTTCCAAAGCTGTCGGATAAGCAGCGGGTAACTGAGAGGCCAGAATGTTATACTGCCGGCCGCACTCTGAGGACGGTGTTGGGAAGATTCACGGGGCTGAACACACGGGTTACCCTGATGAGCAGAAGGAAGAAGGTGTTCTCAGCTCCCTGGATTCCGCGTGGGGTTGGGCAGCTCATTTCGAATGTTTCCAGTTAGTCTTCCTCCTTGCTCATGTTCAGTTTTATTGTTCACTTTTTGAACAGACATTAAAAGCAGGGGGAAGGGCATTGGGTATCTGCTGAGACGGTCTGGGAGCCAAGTGACTGGTTCCAGCCCCAGCACCCTTACTAGCTAATCATTTCCTTTCCCTGGGCCCTGATTCCCCCTCTGAAAACGAAGGGTGGAATTAGACAAGCATTTATCACACTGTCCTCTTCAGTCCCCCTACCATAAAACATCAGATCTGATAAATCATCCATCATCTCTGGGATTGAGACCCTTGGAATCTGCTCTTTCAATAGTTGCCATGCTCATCAAACTTTGAGAATTGGTGAAATAACAAAAGGTAGTTTGCCTCACACATTTGAAAAAAAAATCTGATACCTCACAGAGAATTTCTTTTTCAGAATTTGGGCTGCAAGCAATTAGTGGGTCATGAATCAATTTAGTCAGTGATGTGGACCATCAGGCTGAAGGGAACTGTTCTGGACAGCATGCACCACGCTGGAGCAGACGCTGCTGAGTTGTCGTCTAGGAAGAGCTCCGAATGGCGTTTTCCAGTGTGGGCGTGTTGCTCTCTGGGCCGCATTACAAAGTGTGTGGAGGCACGTGTGCTGATTTTCTAGACATGGCTTGTAGCCAGAAGAGTGTGAGACACTATGTAGAGCATCCATACTGAGTGGCTGTGCCATGTGGCTTGTGTAACTGGCCCTCAGGAAAGTGCTGCTGTGGGGGCCACTCAGAGGCCACCCAGATGAACACGGAGGGTCACACGGTGGCCGCATTCTGAGCGGCTGTGGGGCCACTGAATGCATGTCTTCTCCAGCTCTGATTGGTCTTACAGATCATGTATATCTCTCTACATTTGTGCCATTTTTTTTCTTAACCCCAAAAGCACAAGAGAGGTTTCCATTAAGTATTTGAACAGAAACAGAGCATTTTTCCTCCCGTGTTAGCAAACGCTTGCCTTTGATAGCCCAGCTTTTAGCTGAGCTCGCATTCAAGACAAGGCTTGTTTGATGAGGCAGGCCTGTCAGAGTGCTTCACCATAAATGCCATAAACCTGTTGATTTAAGGGTTTCAGTGTATACTGTAGGTCATCAAGCCCCCAAAAGAGCACATGGTTTTTGATCTGAGGATTCAGTTCTCCATTGTAAATCTGTCAGCCGCGGCTGTTGAGTCAGCTACTGAGAACAGAATGTCTGTGATACTATTTATCCTGCCGCATCAGCTGAGGTGAACAGTCTTTTGTAACTCTCCCCTGTTAAATGCTACTTTGGACTCTAATGCAGTTTCTTATCTCTGCTTTCTGCAACCTCCTGTTTCAGTAGGACGGGGCTTCGGGCACTGTAGGTTTAGTCTAGCTTCTGACTGAAATGCGGCCACTCAGTTTACAAGGTGCTTCTGAAATCCTGCATGCCACTTCTCTCCTTTCAAGAATGTTTTGATTTCTGCTCTGGAAAGTTCATTGAAATTGCATAACTATAAAAGGATGCACAAATAATGGCTATAAAGCTCAGTTAATTTTTACACAGTGGCCACACTCGGGTAACTGGCAACTAGCTCAGAATGCAGAATGTCACCAGCCCGTCAGAAGCCCTTCTCTGCCTTTCCTCGCTTCCTAAGCCCCCTCTCCCTCCCCAAACGGAGCCATTGCAATGACTCCCATCACTGGTGGGTGCACCTAGGTGTGCTTGTTCTCGTTTCCTTAGACTTCCTGGGGTTTCCCGTGTTTCCTGGATATGTGCTTGAAGTCGTTTTTAGTTTTGGAAAATTCTTGGCCATTGTACAGGGTCCGGCGGAAGTAAGGCCTACTTGAGTGTGGTTGGTAGGGTAATAATACGGGCATAATAATTCATAGTTTTAATTTGAACATTTCACCTAAAATGTCATATGGTATGCTTGAGTGTGATATTGTTATCTCACAGAGTTTCATGCTTATGATTTTGTAATAAAAGATTTTGTAATAAAAAAGGGGGTGGTGTTTGTGCTGGGCCCTTTATTTTCAGGTATTGCATCTGCTTCGTGCCGTGTCATCTGCTCGTCTGAGACCTCGGGCGCACATGCACTACCCATGTATTTTCAGATTAGCCACAGCATGTATACTAGACCTTGTCTGCTGGCCTGTTTTCCAAAACACTGATCCTCCCTTCAACAGAGTCTGAATTTTTGTGAGATCATCTGAGTTCTTACTTTCAATTATTATGACTTCCATTCTAAAGTCTAAAATTTGACTTTTAAAAGAAATTTTGGTTTTTCTAGTAAAATTTTTCTCACCTGCTGTTCATCTTCTTGAGTGTGTTAACCATAGTTATTCTAAAGGGGCTAGTAACATCAATATTAGCTTCACCGGAGGGTTTCTTCCTAGTTTCTGGGCTCCACTCACCTTTGGTCATGTTTATTGCTATGCCTTGTGATTTTAATTACATGGTCAACTTGATGTATGAGAAATTGTAGAGATTCCAGATGAGTCTTTAGCTTCTGAGGCAGTCAGGTAAGGGTAGAATGTACCAGGTAGGTTGGTTTAATCCAATCAGCCGCTTTGAGGATGGACTTCAGTTTTTGTAGTCTGGTGTGCTTCCTGTTTTCCCTTATCCCTAGGCTGCCCTCCTTTTGGTGGTCTCAAGAGGAGGCTGGAGGTGTTCACCAGTTTTCTTCTTCCTTGGTGGTTATCGAACCCCATTTTCTTTTTATCTCCCCATGCAACAGCCGATGATTTGGTTTAGCACCCTCAAACTTCGGGTTGTCACATTCTACTGAGCTCCTCTGAATCAGCACCATTTATTAACTAGAAAATTCCTCATAGAGATACGCATTTTGGAGTATTGGGTTCACTTCATTGTGCTTCTCTTCCCTGTAGGATGTCGGCTCTTCACGTGCTGGATATTTTGGGAGCATGAAACACAAATTTCTGTCTTCTGTGCTTCTTGAATCAGCAGAAGATGATGCTGAGGTTTCTGTCTCTTTGCAGCTGCTTTAAATCAGTCTTTTCAGCTGCCGAATTGAACTCCTTGAGGTGAAAATACAGTAGAATGCCCAGATCACCTAATTGTGTTTCCCTTCCTTCTGGGATCTTTATTTAGCCTTAGGGTCCTGGATGTCTCTATAGTTATTTAATATCTTCAAACAGATGTGTTTTGTGGGGTTGGTAATCTTGTGAAGCTTATCTGGTTGTTATCAAGGATGGTCTACTATAAGATAGTCTCAATTTATGTCTTTTTTTTTTTTTTTACTATTGAGTTATTAAGGACACTATAGAAAAGAAAGAAAAGTTAAATTTTAGAGTGATGGGAGCAGCCAACATAAACTTCCACTGCACACCTGTTTTGTGGTCACACTGTGAGGAACTGCCACATAGGTATTGACAAAGAAGAGTCATCCGTCTGCACATAATGCCACTTTATTTTGTATAAAGAGTTGTACTCAAGAAGGTAATAGAATACTTCGTTCGCTTATCAGAACTCCTTCTAAATATAGTAAGTTTAAAAAATGTCTTTCTTGGTCCAGGGCCTGGTATTTTGAGCTCTATACTATACCACCTTTCAATCGATAATAAAAAAATATATTTTTAAAGATTTTATTTATTTTTCAGAGAGGGGAAGAGAGGGAGAAAGAGAGGGAGAGAAACATCAATGTGTGGTTGCCTCTCATGTGCCCCCTACTGGATCCTGGCCTGCAACCCAGGCACGTGCCCTGACTGGGAATTGAACCAGCAGCTCTTTGATTCAAAGGCTGGCTCTCAATCCACTGAGCCACACCAGCCAGGGCCTATTTTTAAAAAAAGGTTCTGAGTGCTTTACTTTGTTACTCAGCTATGTCTTCTAGTAATCACATTATAGAAGTTCATTATTACCACCATTTTACAGGAGTTATGATGGACTGAATGAATTGGGCACTGCAAGATATTCTCCCAAGTGGATTGGAGAGGTACTCAAGATATTGAAAAGAATTCCATTGTTTCCATTTGATTTTCATTCAGGATTGAATTTGGGTATGCATTTGACCAAGAGCTGCTGGCTGGGCTTGAGTTTTGGGTCACTTAGCTGTCAACACACTGCTGAGGCATCCAGATTTCCTCTTCCTGGATGAGTGCAAGGACAGCCAAATGCTGCTTTAAGACAAAGCCCTAACTTGAGTCTCTCCTTTGCTTTCACTTCATCTGGATATCAATGTCCCTTTGAGTCAGAGCTGATCTGCCCATAATCACTTGGAATTTTTTGCCTCACCAATGGCTAAGGTGATGAACAGCAGTGCTAAAAACATCTTCTCTGGAGGCTCTTGCTCTTAAGATTTCGTTCAAACATCCTTTTCACTGAAGAAACCTTCTCTGATGCTTCCACAGAGTTGAGGACCATGCTTCGTGCTCTCGGGGCTCACCTTTGTCCTCACGCTGCATTGCAGTGACCCGTTTACTTGCCCATCTTTAACGAGAGAGACGAGATATTACTCTTTGCAGTCTCAGGGCCTGGCATAGAATCAGTCACACTAGATGCAAAGAATCACAGGGTGGACTGTGTAAGAGGCACATTAGGGAAGTACATGGACTGAATGACCTGGACTGGGCTTTGAGAATGGTTAGCCTTCCACTATACAAACAGAATAAGCAAACGAGAACTCCAGTATTACTGACTACCCCATCTGCCATGCATTTGAGAGTTAAGTCATGCTTGCTGTTATTTCCCATGCTGTTTTTTTTAAAAAAAGAAATATCTAGCCATGGAGTTTACTGTCAATTTTCAGTGATTTTTTTTCTTATTTTCTTGTTATATTACTGTTCAGTTATTAACTCATAAAGAAACTTTGGGTCCATGGGATAATATACTAAAATGGATTTGAGGTTTACACTGAAAATCCATTTTCTCTCAAACTAATATTTTGTAATCCTGAGAAGTTTTCCTCGAAATCTATTTTCTTATCTCTCTGAGAAACACCCTCTTCTCCGGTTACAGGCATCCCCAGTCTCATGGGATTTTGTGAAGTTACAGCTGGAATGCAGAACTCACTTCACGCTCTCGATTCATTCATTCTTCTCTCCTTCCTCCTCCTCCCCCTGCAAGCAGACACAGGACTCTGAAAGACAAGGCTTCTGATTCACACGGAGCAGCATCTGAAGAATTTTCAGAGGTCATACCCACATCACTCCACTTGTCCTTGGGAAAGCTCTCTCCAAACTGGATCCGTTCAAGTCCCTTTGCTTCACACATTCACAGTGCCACATCCCTTTCTTTCAAAGTGGCCGTCTCTGTTTGTAACAGCACGCTTAATTGTGCGGTCCTTCGGGTATTGTTTCTCTCTCCCCCTGGACTGTAAGAACTGTGAGGCAGGACTCTGTGCCCCAAGTGCTCCACATGTAAATATTTTGGATGACGTGAGTGACTGACCCCCCCTAACAGCTGAGCTGGCTGAAACACGATTTAGATGTTGTTCAGGGGACCTAACTCAGCAACAGGCTGCACTCTAGGCCAAGGGGTCTGGACATTCAGAAGCAAGGAGACTGTTGATTTTCAACTATATGGGTCCCGAAGGCCTCCCACCCTCCTTCTGCAGCCTCGAGCGCTGTGCTGTAGTGGGATGCAGTGCGGTGAAAGCGCAGGCTCTGAACAGACAGTCCTCAGTTCAAATCCTGTTTCTGACACTTAATAGCATGTGGCGTTGCTAAGATTGCTTCAACTTTCGTTTCTTCACACTTTCCTCCAAATATAGATAAAATATTCCCTGCATTCAACTATCATTATGTGGATTAAACACGGTAACTCAAAGAAAGCACTCTCAATGTATGCTTGCGTTATTTTTTCCAGTAATATCAGATCTTAGCCCAGAGAAAAAGTCTCTGTAGACTTATGTCACTCCACCTCTTAATAAGGGTACCAACACCCTCTTATGGTAAGTTCCTGTGTTTTCCTCTCATCTATGTGATGCTGGGCAAGTTACTTGACCTCTTTGTGCATCAGTTGTCTGAACTATGTAGTTGGTATTATGTGTCTCATAGTTAACAATGAACATGACATTGGGTTAATGCATGCAGAGAGGCTAAAACAGCGCTTGGCACACAATGAGAAGTTAAAATATTAGCTTTATTTGTTATGATTTATAGTGATGATTATAAAAGGAATAATTATTAATGCTGTACTGCCATGTGATTGCCCAGTAATTGCTTCATGTGTATTTGATAGAGCTTGTGTTTTTATGACATTGCAGGGCATTTCCCACGAGGAAGCCAGATGCAGAGGTAAAGAATTCAGGGCATTCAACCATGGCCAGAGTTCTTGGTCTAGAGCCAGGCATCTCTTAAGTTAGGGTACTTTTGTAAAAATAAGAACTGGAAAGTTAAAAAGCTTTGTTTTGGGGGGGAGGGGCAACAAATTCTAGTCCAGTCTTTCTTTGTTTTGTAAAAACATATTTTTTGCTGTTAGTCTTGAGATCAATTATCCATGTTGATCAAATGCAAGTTCGTATATCCAAAGGAAGAGAAGGCACATAAACATTCTCTAACTTAAGGTTAATTTTTAAAGTTGTTTATATTCTACTTAAAGCTGGGACTTAAAATGGACTCTCTGAGTTTAAAGTCTTATTAGTAATCTCAGCCAGCACTCAAAAGTGGGCTCGTTCTCACTTCTCAGGCTGGAGTCTCCCTCGAATCTTCCAGGCCACACTCGGGGGTTCGCGGGAGCCTGGTGGAGCCCCCTCAGTGTTAGAGCCTCTGCTTAGAAAGATGGCCCCAGGATGTCAGGGTAAGGAGCACTGCTGGCTTCTGGGGTTGCCTCCAGGAGAGGACAGGATAGGTATGGCCAGAACGGGGGAGCAGGTATATCCCGGTAAAACGGCCCGCTCTTTGGGAAAGCCGTGGTGGGTCATGTTTTGTGCTGGAACGGGAAACCTAGGAAGTTGACTGTGCCGTTATACAACCAAAGTTCTTCCGTGTCTGAGCTTTCCCGCTGTTCTGGGAGGAGACGGGCCGTGCGAATTCTAGAGTCTGACAAGGACAGTACAATTGTGACTGAGGCTCTGGAGCCAGACCAGGTTTGAATCCCGGTTTCATGGTTTGGTGGAAGGTTGCTTAAGTGCTCTGTGCCTCAGTTTCCACATATGTAAAGCAGGGTCAATAATATAACTTACTTTAAAGGACTGACGAATTAATTTAAGTAGAGCTCTGGAAATGGCACCTGGTACACAGTGAACATGTTTGCTGTGATTATCTTGCGTTGTTGTGCCTTAACTATGTCTTAGTTTGGTTTCTCCCAGGGTGAAACCTGAGACAGTGATTTGGGTGCTTTTTATTTTGGGTAATTTACTTGGGAGATGATCCCAGAAGTGAGAGAACAGGGAGAAGGTGATGAGGAAAGAACAACAACAGTATTGGGGTGCTTCCTAGAGGATTTTTCTGGGGGCACAGGGAGCTCAGTGCTGCCAGGATCTCCTGAGAAGCACACAGATGTCCCCTGAAGTCTCCCTGAGGGTGACTGTCATGGAATCCCGCCCCCTCACTGGTGGAGCGTTGCCCTGGGTCTTCGCTCCCTCCAGCCTCAGTGCTGGATGGAGGCTGAGCAGGCTCTCACACAGAAGCAGCCGCGGGACAGACACGCAGAGACGCACATGCTGGTTTGAGATGGGATGTCCGCTGGGTGTCGGTCGGGGCTCACCCTGCACTGTCCACTGTGGTGGGGCTGAAGCCAGAGGGGGCTGAAGGGGGTGTGTGATGCAGGCAACATGGAGGGCTTCTATGAAGTCCCCAAATGGAGTGGCTTTTCCACTGTGCAGGGTCGGAGAGCCCATTTTAAACTTTGTTAGCTTTTGCGAGATCTGGCTGGGGACATTGATTCACTCTGACCGGCGCCACCATACACTTCTTGGTGCCACAGAGTCTTTGTACTTATTTTAAAGAGAGATATGCCCATCCAGGTATTCGTATAAGCCACTAACTTCTTAAAGATAGGCCTGTGTAGGGTTCTAGATTATAGATAGCCAAGTTATCTGTAATTAATTTATATAAGAGACAGAATTTGGGGGGCTGGTTATGGGTATAGTTGTAATTATTATATTAGTAGAGTAATAAATAGTAGTGGTAATCAAGTCATGGTTGCATACTGAACAGTAACTATTGACAAGTATTGTGTATGGAGTGTTTGGTGTAAGCCAGCCACTGTACGTAGTGCCTGGAGGCATAATCTTACTTGCCGCCCAAGACAGCCCGATGCAGTACATAGTGTTCTCCACTTCACAGCTGAAGCAACTGAAGGTCAGAGAAACCAAGCAACATCCCAGCATCCTAGCACCAGCAAGTAGGAGGGTCTCTGAGAGACCAAAAATGGAGAGCTTGCCGTGCCTGATGGAAGGGAAAGTACAGCGTGTGGGTTGGGCTCAGTGGGACTCGGGTGCTGACCTCGTCCAGCAGGACTCAGTCTCTCTCCTTTGCCCCGGCCTGCTTTCCATGTCGGCCACTTCCTCGGGCCTCCCTGAGTGCCGGCAAGGACGGCCACAGCCGTCCTGGGTTCCTTCCTTCCCATTGAGCAACCCCAGACTAGAGACAGCCTTTCCCCCATGAGATCCGGCTCCGTGCCCAGGGCCGACCCTCATTGGTCAGGGTGGAGATGGGCTCCCCTCCAAACCCAAGGCAAGCAGCACAGCCTCAGCAGCCTCTGGTGGGTCCACCTCACACCTGAACCACACAGGATGACTGTGAGGTGAAAGGCATTTCCCTACCAGGAGGTGTGACTTCCGGCCCAAAAGAACAGCTGCCGGGAAGGTGAGAATGTTGATGCCCCTGCACAGGTCCGTGTCATCTCTGTTTTCACGGACCAAGTCTGCTTTCCTGTGCCGTAGTCCCGTTGGCCGTGGTTGGGTAACCTGCAGTGAACTGCAGCTCTAGAAGGGAAAGTCGCAGTGCGTCATTCTCAGTAGCACGAGGGCTTTTCACCGTCCCTCCCAGGATACGAGTCCTCCCTTGTCCAGGGCCTCCCCACTGCGGAGGCTGCCTTCCCCTAAGCCAGCCAGTAGCCTTCTCGGTTACCCGATCGGCTGTTGAGGTATCATGGTGCTTGCGTTTAAGTGACTCTCATTTCTCTCTCTGAGCCGAATTTAGAAAGTAAGCTTTATCACAGGTAGGCACGTATAGCGGAATCATAGTAGCTACAGGGTTCGGCGCCATCTGTGGTTTCCGGCATCCTCTGGGGATCTTGAACCATCTGCGCTGCAGATAAGCGGGGGCGACTGTTCTGAGCATCTCCTTGAACAGTTATTCTATGACATTTTCCTCAAACTGAAACTTCTAGATACTATTTACATATTTTAAATTCTTCCTCTATTCAGTTCTTAAACTTTCACTTCTTAACCCATTTCTATCTGCTTTCTACCTAGAACAGTGTTCTCAACTATAGGCGATTTTGACCCCCGGGGACATCTGGGCAATGTGGTTGAGGACAGTTTTGGTTGTCCCATCTAGGCGTGGCAGACCAGCTGCTGGTAGCTGATGGGTCGAGGCCAGGGATGCTACCAAGTACCCTGTCGTGCACAAGACAGCCCTCCGCCCCAGAGACTGAATGGCCCAAAGTATAAGTAGCGCAGATAACTAAGAAACAGATCTACATCAAGGCTTTCAAACTCTTGTGACCAGAGTCACCACGTCCTCCTTCTTGCTGAAGCTGGCCCATTGCTGTCACCCTCAGGTACCTGGCCTGTTAAAAGTACTTGACAGCTTTGCTCATGGTCTTCTGAAAAACCCTGCATTTCCCTGGAATACGTGATTGGTACACCACCCCTGGCTTCCTGCTATCCCTCTGACCGCTGCTTCCTGGTTTCTTACCTTTACCCTTCTTTGTATCAGGTACCCAAGTTCAAATCCCAGGGCCAGGCAGGATATCTGAGGAAGTAAAGCAATCCTGCTGCGAGGAGCAGGGGGTCTGGGGCATGCAGGGACAGGATCCGCCTCTACCGAGGGAAGCTGCTTGTCACCGCCCTTTCTCAGGCATGAGACACCATGTCACCAGTTTCTCTGAGTCTTGCAGACAAGCCATACATCTGCATGGTATGTGAAGCTCTCCCCTGTGTAACGTGGGCGACTGAGTCAACGCTTCCATAAGAAGCTCCAGGTGGACTAAACAAAGCGCGTTTCCGCGTTGTCAGTGTGTAGCCACCTCTGCCTGAGCTGTCAGGACTCCCTGCAGGTCTTTTCTAATGAACGCTGTTTCTTCTCTGCCTCGGAGTACCGGCAGGTTTGCCCAGTTCCTTGGAATAGAGTACATCAAGAAGCTAAAGACTACAAGTTCTACGAGGTCCCCTTATCTAGTCTAGATGGCTCTATTAAGCCTGTTAACAGAAGGGCACTCTTTGGAATGGAGTTCATTAGGACTTTTAATGTAGTATCTGCTGGTGATGGTGATGATGAGACTAATTACAGAGAAGAAAAGTTGATGTGATGTATGAATATCATAGCCACAGCATTGGGGAAGTCTGACATCCTTTTATATTTGAACTTAGGAAAACTGAGAAATGAGGGTCCTGCCTCTTTTTTTCCTGTATATTTCACTTATATAGAAATATATAAATGCTAAGTTCCTCTTTTTTAATATAGTTGATTTTTCTTGTTTCCCATGTCTAAAATAGATTCTAAAACTATTTTTTATTCTTTACTTATGGTAGTAATAGTATTAGATTTGGAATAATAGAATCTTGAAAAGCTATGCTGATTGGCACGTGTTTTGTGGACAGAACTGGGGTATCATTTAATGTGAGCTCTCTGAAAACAATAATGTTTTTGGAATTCACCTGGTCTGCATCTTAGGTTTACAAAATAAACTGATCCCTGTTTCTTATAAGCTTTCTTGGAATCTAGATTTCCCCCATGTGCTGGAATTTAGAACTTACTCTTTGCAGGTTTTCTCTTGACCAATCATCTTCCCTTCAACATTTGTTTTTCCGTTAAGATTTTTACCTTTGAATATTTCCTGCGGTTTTGGTCTAAAATGATTTTTCAACCTTGTGGTTCTGATAACAACTTCCTTCAAAAATTACACTAATCATGTGAAACTGGTACATAACCCATATGGTGTCTGGAAATAGTTATTTTTAAATGACTTTATGCTGAAATGTAGTCATATTTTTGTAAAAAGGCTGTGATCTGTTTTTAATTTGTAGCAGTTTGAAGCCATATTGATACATTTTTTTTCTGCTGATATTTCAAAATTCCCTTTATGGCAAACACAGTAAGTCGATTAACCTCTTGACTTCCCTTGCAGTCGAGTGGCAATAGCTTTATTTACTCCATTGGAATGTCTAGAGATTACAGATCCTTTGATTCAATGTGAGACTTGGGCAGAGTGTGGTGGAGAGTTATATATAGACCCCTGTGGTCTGGAGCGCGAGCCTGGTAGTCAAATGGTGAGTGGACACCCTGGCTTCCCCACTTTCCCACACCAGCTGGGTGGCCCTGGGCAAGTGGCTTCGCTTTTGCTGAGGCTCGGTTTCCTCATCTACAAAATATTAATAGTATTGTTCCTACTCTAGAGGGCTGTTATGAGAACTAAATGAGATTAAGCAGCTTGGCGTTCTGCCCAGCTCATAGTGGGAAGTGCTTTGTAAACGGCTTCTAACACTGGTACTTGTAGGAACTGCGGGAGTAATAATAGTCGTCATCGATCACATTTCTCTAGAGTGGATCTAAAGTTGTCTGAAAGATTTTTCAATTCAGGCTTCTCCAGAGTCCTGTTTGATGTTGTCCATTCCATCCTTTTATTAATTTTTAAAAAAATTCCTACTTGATGTCTGGGCCTTTGGTAGATGCTAGAGATGGAATGATTGCCTTTTTGAAAGGTATACTCCTTCTCTTGTGGCCTTTATAACTTATAGTCTTGTGGGAGCAGATATTTCATTAAAGAATCATAGAAACATGAAATTACAACTTTGGTAAGTGCTTCAAAAGAAAGGTGAATAGAGCAAGGAAGGCATGCTTGGTGGAAGGGGGTTAGGAGGAGACAGCCCTGCCCTGGCTGGGTGACTCAGTTGATTGAAGCATTGTTCCGTACACCAAAAGGTTGCAAGTTCAATTCCAGTCAGAGCACTTACATAGGTTGTGGTTGTGGGTTCAAGCCAGTTGGAGTAGAAGGCAACCAATTGATGTTTCCCTTTCACGTCAATGTTTCTCTCTCTCTACCCCTCCTTTCCTCTCTCTCTAAAAAATCAATTAAAAATTAAAAAAATATATCCTCAGGTGAAGATAAAAAATAATAACAAAAAGAGGAGGAAGCCCTGAAAAAAAAAAAGGTGATGAAGCTAAGAAGTGATGGGAAGACCCCTTAGCCAGGTGAAGTGGAGACCTCAGGAGCTTGCTAGGCAGAGTGAGTGGCTTGTTTCTGCAGGAGGAGGGAGCACAGCACGCATGGCTGCAGGAACTGAGGAGGCCACAGTGGGGAGCCACACTGGGTGAGCAGCTGGAGGCACAGGGTCCTTGGTGAAGTTGCAGAAGGGGGTCGGGGCCAGACCAGGGACCTGAGTGGGCTTTCAGAGAACTTTGGCCTCCTCGGCACCAAACACTCTGCCTACCCACCTTCTAAGCCCCCTGCAAGCACGTTTGCTGATGATCGAGTCAGAAAGAAGATATAGAAAACTGCACTAGCTGGCCTCAGGTCTCCTTGGGTTCTGTGGCTTACTCTCCATTTCCTCAGACCTGTTTGGACCAATGATAAGATTGTCATGAAGCTGGGCCAGTGAGGGAAGATATCCATGTTCTCACTGGCCACGGGCAGACCAGGCTTCACATGCACTTGAGTGTCTGCATGTTGAGAGCCTGGACGGACACAGGGGAAGGGATTGCAATCCAGGGGCAGATGATCCTGTTGCCTTACCGCTTTGCCGCATGCCCAAGTGTGAGGAGGACCGAAGGGTTCACCTGCGCGGCTTAGAAAAGCACAGCTGCTAAAGGACCATCCCAGATCTGACGACCTGCAGTCTGTCAGGGTGCATGGCCTGTGCAGCGACAGTCATCTCAGGCTCTCCGGATGGTGCCGCCCTAGGTCATCGGCTCTCCCTTACACACACGTACTTGTATGTACCTTGGGTGTGTGTGCCTATTCGTTGCCACCTATTCGTGACAAAATGCCCTATTTTTTCTTGTATGAAATGGTGTTGATGAAAGATGGAAGTTTGGGGATGAAAGATGGAAATACTAAGTTAATTAATCAGGTACAGTTTTATTTACAGGTCTAAGAATTTCAAAAGCCTTTATAACCCTCTGCTTTTTATGTTATGTATTTTCTTGAAATTTTTCTTGTAAGTCATCTTTTGGGTGGGAATGTTTTTTAGCAGAAGTTTTTAAAATCAAAGTATCATGAACATATATTAGTTTCAGGTATACGGCATGATGATTGAATGATGCAACATGATAACCATAGTAAGCCTGGTTAGCACCTGTCACAGGGCACAGTTAAACCACTTTTTTCCTGTGATGAGGACTTTCAAATTTTACTCTCTTGCCCTGGCTGGTGTGACTCAGTGGACTGAGTGCCCGCCTGCGAGCCAAAGGGTCGCTGGTTCGATTCCCAGTCAGGGCCTACCCGCTAGAAGCCAATAGCAGGAAAGAACCAACATACTCAAAATATCCAAGTTAATAAAGTTATTGGTGAAAATAGAAAAGGTGTCTTTTATTTTACAGAAAAAACTAAATGGACTTTTGGCTAGCCCAATATCACACCTTCTTTATCTATTCATCAATCAGTGGACACAGGTTGTTTCCATGTCTTAGCTAATGTAAATAATGCTGCAGTGAACGTGGGGGCACATGTATCTTTTCAAGTTAATGTTTTCATTTTCTTAGAATAAATATCCAGAAGTGAATATTTATGCTAGATCAAATGGTCATTTTACTTTTAATTTGGGGGGCAAGGGAACCCTACTGTCTTCCATAGTAGCTTTATTAATTTACATTCCCACTGATAGTTCACGAGTGTCCCCTTTCTCCACATTCTCGCCAGTATTTGTTATTTCTTATGTTTTTTATAATAGAAGTTATTTCATTCTTATTTATAATGTAAATCAAATGCATTTTGTCTTAATCTCTGGTAGATCTCTTTTCTCCTCCTTTCTGTTTACTAAGGTATTATAAAATACTGGTCATTTCTTTTGACACAGATTTTTAATGCCTATCTTATATTTGCTATCTTCCAAAACTGTCTTCTCAAAATAACACTAATGACTAACATTTTTCTATGTACCTGTTATTGGATAAATATCTAATTCTCACATCAGTCCCTCAACTAAAGCTTTTGTTTTCTCATATTTTAAATGAGACTACTAAATTTCAGAGACAATCAACAACCCGAAAAACATCACCTGCGACCAGGATGTAAAGCTGGGCTTAACTAACCCCATGCCGATTCTGTGACTGTGGGCTGTCTCCACATACAAAGCAATGAATAGTTTATAAACAGACACTTCAGGGCAGGAACCCACTTAATTGTGAAGTGAAAAGTCTCTTGGAAGTAAGATCAGTATCCTCCCCACCCCCGCTCAACCCAAATGGCTGCTAAGGTTGTATTTTAATGTACAGTGATCATCAAACTTAATGGATTCTGGGGGACAGATCTTTATAACAAAGTTGATGGTCTTGAAAAAAACAAACAAAATTGTCATTAATCACGTGAAGCCCTGGTAACGTGAATTGAATATCTCAGCAGCAATAACCCCATTGGGCTGCACGCAGGGCTCACAGCCAGGACATTTGTCAGTGTCAGAGGAGACTGGAAGAAAGAATGGACCTGCAGTGAGTCACATTAGAGGCCACTGGACCATAACGGGCCTGGCCCATTAGAAGTGTTTTTTTAGGATGGTTTTTATGGCAGCTCAGGGTTTAGAAGACTGTCCATTGGGCTACGCATGATCTCAGTGCAAACTGCTGAGCCCCTGCAGGCTCAGACCTGCCTGGCTCCCTGTTTTGAGTGCACTGCACCCCCCCAGGTGGCCTTTCATTTTGAGACCCCTGCATGAAGCCCAGGGTGCAGTAGAGACTGTCCTGGACTGTGTGACTGACTCAGGAGGGCCACATGTTGGGTTCTAGGCAGAGCTGGGCCACTCTGTGACCTCCTACAAATCATGCCGTCCTCTAGGCAATTATTTTCCCTCTCCATGGTGACCAGATTGTCACTGGGAGTCCTTTCATTTTTATCTTATTTTTATGTATTTTTCAGTTATGATTGACGTACAGTATTATATTAGTTTCAGATGTACAACAAAGCGATTACACATTCATGTACCTTACAAAGTGATCATTCCCATAAGTCTAGTGTCCATCTGTTACCACACATAGTTCTTACAATATCACTGCTATATTCTCTGTGCTATACTTCACACTCTTGAGACTATTTTTATAATTGGCAATTTATACTTCTTCATTCACCTTTTTCACCCATCCTCAAACGCTCTTACATCTGGAAACCATCCATTTGTTCCCTATATCTACGAATCGTTTTTGTTTTGTTTGTTTACTTATTTCAGTTTTCAGATTCCACATGTAAGTGAAATCATATGGCATTTCTCTCTCTCTGTCTGACTTATTACACTTACTGTAATACCCTCTAGGTCTATCCATGTTGTTGCAAATGACAAGATTTCATTCTTTGTAATAGCTGAGTAATATTTCATGGTGTGTATGTATCCTGTCTTCATTACCCAACTATCTGTCGATGGACACTTAGGTTGCTTCCATATCTTAGCTATTGTAAATAATGCTGCAGTGAACATGGGGATGCATATATCTTTTCAAGTTAGTGGTTTGGATTTCTCCAGGTAAATATCCTGAAGTGGAATTGCTAAGTCATATGATAATTCTATTGTTAATTTTTTGAGGACCCTCCACACTGTTTTCTATGGTGACTGCACCATTTACAGTACCATCAACAGTACATGAAGGTTATTTTTTTCTCCAAATCCTTGCCAACATTCATTGCTCATTGATTTATTGAAGATAACCCTTCTGACAGGTATGAGGTGATATTTTATTTTAGTTTTAATTTGCATTTCCCTAATGATTGGTGACATTGAACATCTTTTCATATGTCATTTGGTCATCTCTATGTCCTCTTTGGAGAAATGTCTGTTCAGGTCCTCTGCCCATTCTTTAATCTAATTGTTTTTGTGTGTATGTGTGTGTGTGTGTGTGTAATCGTATGAATTCCTTTTATGAAGTGGATATTAAATCCATATTTGATGTATCATTGGTGAATAATGCCTCCTATTTAGTATCTTATATTTTCATTTTATTGATGCTTTTCTTCACTATGCAAAAACTTTTTAGTTTGATATAGTCCTATTTTATTTACTTACTTTTGTTTCCCTTGCCCAAGGAGACATATCCAAAAATATTTCAATAAACATTCTCAGATAGTTTACTGCCTGTGTTTTCTTCTATGAGTTTTATGGTTTGGGGTCTTACATTTAAGTCTTTAATCCATTTTGAGTTTATTCTTGTGTAAGAAAGTGATACAATTTCATTTTTTTGCATATATCTGTCCAATTTTCCTATCACCATTTGTTAAAGAGACTGCCTTTACCCCATTGTATATTCTTGCCTCCTTTGTCATAGATCAGTTGATCATTACATATGGTTTTATCTCTGGACTCTCTATTTTGTTGCATTAATCTATGCATCTATATACCCAAATCATGCTGTTTTGATTACATAGTCTTATAGTATAGTTTGATATCAGGTAGGGTGATAACTCCAACTTTGTTCTTTCTCAGTATTGCTTTGGCTGTTTGGGGTGTTTTGTGGTTCTACATAAACTTTAGAATTCCTTGTTCTATTTCTGTGAAAAATGCCATTGGTATTTTGATAGGGATTGCTCTGAATCCATAGATTTCTTTGGGTACCATGGACATTTTAAAGATATTAATTTTTTTTCCACCCATGAGCACAGTTTATTGTTCCATTTATCTGTATCTTTTTCAATGACTTTCTTCAATGTCTTATAGTTTCCTGAGTACAGGTCTTTTAGCTCCTTGGTTAAATTGATTCCTAGGTATTTTATTCTTTCTGATGCCATTATGAATGGGATTGTTTTCTTAATTTCTCTCTCTGACTATTATCGGTATAAACTGAAGATGAATTCTGAATATTTTGTATCCTACTTTGCTGAATTCATTTATTTAGTTCTTGTAGTTTTGAGTTCTCTCTATATTGTATCATGTCATCTGCAAATAATAGCAATTTTACTTCTTCCTTTCCAATTTGGATGCCTTTTTTTTCCTGTCTCATTGCTGTGGCTAGGATTTTCAATACTATGTTGAATAAAAGTTGTGAAAGTGGACATCCTTGTATTTTTCATGATCTTAAAGAAAAACCTTTTAGCTTACACCATTGAATATAATGTTAGCTATGGATTTGTCATATATGGCCTTTATTATGTTGAAGTATGTTTACTCTATCCCCTCTTTGATGAGAGGTTTTATCATAAACAGATGTTGGCTTTCATCAAATGCTTTTTCTGCATGTATTGGTACAATCATGGGATTTTTATCCTTCATTTTGTTATGTGGTATATCATGTTAATTGATTTGTGAATGTTAAACCAACGTTTCACCTTAGGGATAAATCCTGTTTAATCATGGGGTATGATCTTTTTAGTGTATTGCTGAATTTGGTTTGCTAATGTTTTGTTGAGGACTTTTTCATCTATGTTCATCAGGTATATTGGCCTATAATTTTCTTTATTTTTATAGTGTCTTTGTCTGGTTTTGGTATCATGTTAATCTTGGCCTCCTTCCTCTTCAATTATTTTAAATAATTTCAGAAGGATAGAAATTAATTCTATTTGAATGCTTGTTAAAATTTACTTGTGAGTCCATCTGGTCCAGGACTTTTGTTTGTTGAGAGTTTTTTTTAATTACTGATATGATATAATTTGCAGTTATCAATCTGTTCAGATTTTATTCTTCTTGGTGTAGTCTTAGCAGCTTGTATGTTTCTAGGAAGTTATCCATTTCTTCTAGGTTGTCCAATTTGTTGGCATAAAATTTTTCATTGCATTTTCTTATAACCCTTTGTATTTAGCTGTCACTACTTTCATTTCATTTCTGATATTTATTTGGGAATGCTCTCCTTTTTTTTTTTTTTTTTTTTTTTTTTTTTTTTTTTTTTTTTTTTTTTTTGTTTTTTTTTTTTTTTTTTTTTTTTTTTTTTTTTTTAGCAATCTTGATTAAGATTTATCTATTTGGTATATCTCTTCAAAGAACCAGTTCTTCACTTCATTAATTTTTTCCTATTGTTCTTTTAGAATCTGTGTTGTTTATTTCCGCTTTAATCTTTATTATTTCCTAACTTCTCACACTGGTCTTTGTTTTTTTCTATTTCTTTTCGGTGTAGTGTTAGATTGAGATTTTTCTTGTTTCCTGCAGTAGGCCTATATTTGCTATGACTTTTCCTCCAAGAACAGCTTTGGCTGTGTTCCACAGATTTGGGCTGTTATATTTTCATTTTCATTTGTCTCAAGGTATGTTTTGATTTCTTCCTTGATCTAGTTGTTAACTCATTCATTATTTAGTAGCATGTTATATCACTTCCATGTGTCTGCATGTTTTTCAGTTTTCTTCTTGTAATTGATTTCTAGTTCAGGCCATTGTTATTGGTGAAAATACTAGATATGATTTCAATCTTCTTACATTTACTGAGTCTTGTTTTGTGGCCCAACATGTGGTTTATCCTAGAAAAATATTCCATGTTCACTTGAAAAGAAAGATATTAGTTAAATGTCTTTAGTTACAGGAATTCTGTTCAGCTAGTCTTCAGGTGGTTCTCAATGATGGCATTGTATAATTTCATTGTAATTTTTGATGTGTTTGTGAGACGAGGTGAACACAGTATGTACCTACTCTGCCATCTTGACCATAAAGGAGCCCTTTCAGTTTTAAAGTGCTTTAAATACTATCCTTAGAAACGTGGCTGACTTTTAGAGAAATCATGATCAGCATACTACCCCTTCTGTAGTACCCACTGATTCCTGATTTGGGTCCTTTCACTTCTTTAATGATACTTTTTCTATTCTTTTAGATGCCATGAGCTCCCCATGCTGTAAAAGTTTCCTTGCCAGCCCACTGATCAAGTCAGCATAAAAACAGATTTAATAGCCTACATTTATACTTTGACCCAATGCCCGATTAAACTCAGTAGTAAATGAAATACATTGTATTATATCAAAAAGATATGATTTTAGTACTTAATGCAGAGGGATCTGCCATCTAGGTGTAAAAAGGTACTAATTCATTCAGCAAGGATTGAGGTACTCATTGATTCAGCAAGTAATTTTCAGGTCCAGTCCATGCCAGGAGCAGGCCAGGCACTGGGAATACAGCAGAGCAAATTGACATGACTGCCCTCCTGGAGCCTAAACTGTAGCAAGAGGAAGTGGACCATAAGCAAACACATTATAATCTATCTGCAGGTAAAGTGTTATAAAGGAATGTAAAGCAGGGGGATAGGGTAGGGAGTAATGGGAGGAGAATTTCATACAGGCAGTCAGGGACGGTCTTACTGAAAGTGACAGATGAGCAGGAAGGAAATGAGGGTGTAAGGCAGGTGGGGGTGAGTATACTGGGCAGAATAAACAGAACATACTTGTATAAAGGCCCTACACAGGAGCATTATAGTTGGCATATTTAAGAATAGTCATCAGGCCAGTATAGTAGGTGCTCATTTGGTGGAAAATGAGCATTAGGAAGTGAAGTCAAAGACGAATGGGTGAGTTCAGATTATGCAAATCATGAAGTTAACAGGACAACCCATGTAGACCATGACAAACACTTTGACTTTTAATCTGGGCTGCACTGGAGCTGGCCAAGAGTTTTGAGCAGAGGAGCAAGGTGTTATCACTTGACCTTGATTGTTTTCTTTCCCATAATACTACCAGTTATGCCTGGCACACAGTATGTGGGCAAAAATTTGACTCAATGATTCTCATTATTTTTGTTCAGTTTCCTGTATGATTACTGGGTAGCCTGGAAGGGACTGTTTTTCTGGTACTGAAGTTTCTGTGAACATAAGTGGTCAGTGGGACTATTTTTTTAGTTAATAGCAATATAAATTACATTTTGTCCAAATCACCAGGCCACCTTCTCCCATGATGTAGATGAATCCCTTTGTGAGGCTGCTTGGAAACTCAGAAAGTGATGTATCAGCTGATCTGAAGTGAACTCCTGGGTCCCCCTGCCTGCTACTTGCATGAAGAAAATAATACCTCTTCTTTCTGTTCAACTTGAAACCAAATACAGCTGTTGTAGTTTTTTTTTATTGTTTTCAGATATTTAATTTTCATTATTTTTCACCCCAGCAGATTATAGGTTGTTCACAAGGCTCTTTGCAGATATTAAAAGGAAGATCAATAGACCCTTACTGTTGACTGCTCCCCCGCCCCGGCTGTTGGTACTCTATCAGGAACACCCGCACAGATACTCGGTGTTTGACATCACTGAGCTCCCACTTGTTTGCAGCAAGCTTCTCTCAATCTTGTCGAAGACTGTGGAGTCACGACGGCTTGGTTTCTAATCCTGCCTCCTTTCTCTTCTAAATGCGTGTGTGCCATCACAGTTAATTTATGCCTGTAAGTAGATAGAGATTCCTGTCTTTAGAAGTAGCTTGACATCTTTTAGTTTAAAAAGGAAAACAAATTATACATGCATGGGATCAGGACAATTTATTAAAGTAGATGGAAGGATGGTAGCATGGCGCAGCCAATTCAACTTTCTGCGTGGTCCAATATGATGGCTGTTCGCAATGTGTGACTAATGAGCACTTGGAAGGAATTAAATTTAAACATAAATAGTGACATGGGCCAGTAGCTACCATACTGGACAGTGTAGATTTGATGGGTTGAAGGAATTGTCTGTAGGAAGTCCACAGGCTGGGTGACAAAAATGAAGCCATGGACCCTTTTCATTTTTGATTTATCCAATCACTTACAAAAGAGCCCTGAGTACCTACCTTAACTTCCCATACCCAAAAAGTAAACCCTTGTAAGTCTACCTTCTCTTTTTTCTATAATTTGCGTACTTGATTCCATCTTTGCCATCCCTGCTTAGTCTCTATTGCCATTTTCTCTGCAGGAACCCGGGCACTAGCCTCTGATGATTTCTTAGTCTCCATTCTTGTCTTTCTTTGAATCAATTCCTCCTCCCGGTTGCAGCCACGTGAACTTGGCTCGGGATTAAATCCCTGATGAGTTTCCATTTTTCTCAGGATGAAGCTCAGAGTCCTTCACTTTAATAAACACAATGGCTTTTTTTGTTTTACAAGTTGTGAAACTCTGGCTATGTTGGTTTCAAGTGAATGTAAGTTTTACTAATGATATTTTTATTTGGAATTACGTGTGGGTACACATTATCTTTTTACTATTTAAAGCTTTTAAAAATCTGCCACTTTCTACTCTCAAAAGCATATGCATGCCAGTGCAAATAACCATTGTACGCCTGACAAATCAAATAGCTTCAGGCAGCCAGCCACTCTTTCTCTTTCACCTTTGCTCCCTCACCTGGATACCCACCCGCCCCCACTCCTCCTTCACCTGGCTGACACCAGCCTCATTAAAGACTAAGCTTAGACATTCCCACTTCTAAGAAGCCTTTCTAAGAATTTGTTAGGTACCCCTTCCATGATCTCCCACGCTCCTTGGGAGGATGAGGGGGAGGGCAAAAGGGGGCTGTCTTGTGATATCTGCTTAGCAGTTGGTCTCCCCGGGCAGCCCGAGGCACAGGGGCCAGAACTCTTTCATGCCTTACCCCCAGGGCCTAGGTCAGTGCCTAATCCATTATAAATACTCAATATCTGCTGAATGAATTGATCTGACAGTCACATGCTATCACGTGGGGAGTTTTCCTGAACCACCCCCTGCCCCCACCGCAGAAGTAACAAATTAAAACCGAACTCTCTATATAGGCTGTGATTTTGTATGCATTTTATGAAACTAGATAATACAGATTTTGGAATGCTCTTGTTTTTATTTTTCTTGAATCACATCCCTGGTTCTCCACCTGATGACTTCTTTACTTAGTTGACTGCTGCCAGCTTCGTTAGTGGCTGCTATCTTGTCCCAAAAGCATCAGACATGACTCAGGGATTAAAAAAACAGAACAAGAACATGCAAGGTTCCTTCTCTCTGCTACCCCGCATGCTCCTGGGAAAAGATAAATAATCATTCACTCAAGAAACACAATCCTTTCAGGTAGGGAAGCAGCAAATGAAATAGACCAGCCAGGCACTCACTGTATGTCAGACACTATTCTAAGTGGTCTACATGTATTAATGTTTTTAATGCTCAGCACAAGCCTGTGTCTTTCACTTATCCTCAGGAAACTGAGGCACAAAGGGTCCAGTAACTCAACCAAGATCACAAGTCTCCCAAGTAGCGGAGCCAGAATGTGAACCCAGACATTTGGTTCCAGTCGCTGACCACACCGCTGCCCACAGTCATGGTGTGGGAGGGGGAGGGGGTGTTTTTAATTAGATAGTCAGAGAAAACCTTTCTGAGAAGGTGAATTCAGTCTTACAGAGAGCTTGGGGTTTACAGTGTTCCTGCCGGAGAAAGCCCCAAACAGGTTTGGCAAGTTTAAAGAACAGCAGAAAGACCTCCCTGCTTAGAAAGTATTAAAGGGTAGGGGTGGGGGAGGGCGAGGGCGTAGTGGTGAGAGATGGAGTCAGAGAGGATATCAGAGTAGGCACCGTCTTTCCTACTGGAGCTGGGTCCACGGCACCCCAGTGAGGGCGGCCGTCATTAGGTACATAAACAGCCTGTTGGGTAGCAAAGGTATGATGTTACCCACAGTCCCGTTGTTGAGGGATCCGTGTAAGATATTAGCTGTAACCTCAGGACCCGTGTTATCTTAGCTACGGTTGTAGAAACAAACAAAACTCTTTTTGGCAGAAGCTAAAGAGCTCAGCATCCTGCCGCTGATTTTCTTAATGTGATCATGGTAAACCACTGATATGCAGCCTGAAATCTCTGATTAAAGGAGACATGACAGTAAAAGCAAATGCTTTACACTCCAGTAAAAGAATGGGCTGGGGAGTAAACTGCAGGCAGCGTACGAAGCATGAGCTTCTGAGTTAGGACGGAGCTGTCTCCGTGTGTACACACTTGACTGGAGCCCTTAGAGACGGCTTCCAAGCACCCAGTTGGCTGTTTTTATCAGTACTCAGGAAGCCGGCACAGACTTGGTTTGAAGTCCAATTTACCCCAGGACAAGTGTGGCTAGAGCCATCTGACATTTTGAATAACTTTGTAAACTGATTGTAAACCCACGACAGACTAATATGTAGTTATTGACATCGGATGGAAGTGACCCAACATTTGGCAAGAAAGCCACTTCTCGTCTTCCTGCCACACTGTGCTGTAAAGGGGAGAGAGCTTGCATGACAGTTGGATAAGCCAAGGAAACTCTGAAAGCCTGAGGAAGAAACTTGGAAATCCCCACACATATTTAATTAATTCCTCTGTTATATGTTAATGAGTTAACAGCATATGCATTGGCCTGACATCCTATCTTATTTATGTCATTCTGAAGCTGAATCTGGATGGAGGGTATTAGTTTAATTCAATGCAAATTGCCCTTTGCTATTTTTGCCGCCAGGCTCCCCTCCTCCATCCCCAGCATCTGTTTGGAGTCGTAATTTGGATGCTACAGAAGGCCAGTTCGGTTCACAGAACAGAAATGTTTACCCATTTGCAGGCTTCTGTAGCTTGTTTCTGCATGAAGGCACCCGAGTATATGCAAGCTAACAGACTTCAAGGTAAATAAACTATGCTTCTGCTACAACCTTCTAAGAAAGCTGTGTTTATCTACTGGCCCCTTGCAAAGAGTGATCGTGTATTAATCTCTTAATGAATGCCTGTCGCCAAAGTGTGCTTTACCTGATATAATCCCAAACAACGCTAAAAAGATGGAATTCTCTGTCATTGTCCTTTTACATGTGAGGAAACTAAGGCTGGGTGTGCGAGGCAGGCAAGAGGGGAATGCAAATGTTCCAAGATTGCAAAGATTTTAAGGTGTGGAGTCAGAACTTGAATCTAAGTCCAGACTCTAAATCTCAATTCTTTTTCTCTTTGCTCAATATGAACTCATTGGTAGAAGATACTTTTTGTTCAATAATTACATTTGTGGAGTCAGCATTGTGTTCAGTGATCTGGCAGGTAAAAAAGAAAGAAAAAGAAATGTCTGTAATAATAAGACACGACTCTTATAAAAGCAATGCATCAAATACAGGGCTGAATTAGGGCAGAGAGCACAAAGCCAAATGCCCACAGGCACCAGGCCAGTAATGTGACGAGGGACGTGGGGCAGTGGGGACCTGCGGGCGCTGCGAGGAACTGGAGAGCATATGCCACATCCATAGGGGCAGCCTTAGCTGATGCCCAGTGGTCGTACATACAAAACAGAATTTCTGACTTCTCTTGAAAAATTGAATGAAATGACAATATTGGGTTCAAATTCCTACATGAAAAAAACAGCATTAACATGGAGTTGAACAACAGAACCTCCTGACGGGGAGAGTGATGTCAGCAAGATGGCAGAGTCGAAGTTTCCAGTGCTGGTCTCCTCCTAGAAACATCGATTTGGATCACCATGCATGCATGAAAAAACCTTCACAACAGCTAAACTAAGTGAATGCAAGGCTTAACAAAAGACTGGAAACTGTAAAACTATAAGAAGAGAATATAGGGGAAATGCTTCTATATTCATTGGTCTCGGCAGTGAATTTTTGGATTTGACCCCAAAAGCACAGGCAACGAAAGCAAAAACAGACCCACAAAACTGCATCTGACAAAAAGTGCCTGCCCAGCAAAGGATACAATAAACAAAGTGAAAAGACAACTTATAAAATGAAAGAAAACACTGGCACACTATACACCTGATAAATGGTTGATTTCCAAAATGTACAAGGAACTTAATAGCAAGAAAATAAATATCCTGATTTAAAAAAAAAAAAAAAATAGCAAAGGGCCTGGATAGATGTTTCTCAAAAGAAGGCATACAACGTCCAAAAAGGGATATGAAAAAATGCTCAGCATCACTAATCTTCAAGGAAATGCAAGTCAAGGCCACCATGAGGTATCACCTGCCACCTGTTAGAACAGATATTATAAAAAAGGGCAGGAGGAGATAAGTGTTGGGAAGGACGCTGTACATTGTTGGTGGGAATGTACAGTCATTTTGGAAAAAAATATGGAGATTTCTCAAAAAAAAATAGAACTACCAAATAACCCAATAATTTCACTCAAAGAGGTATCTGCACTCCCTTGTTCAATGCAGCATTATTCACCATAGCCAAGATATGGGATCAACTGAAGTGCCCATCAACGAATAAGTGGATGAAAAAATGTGATATACATATACAGTGGGATATTATTCAGCCATTAAAAAGGGGGAAGTCCTGTCATTTGCAACAGCTAGGATGAGCATTACACGAAGTGAAATAAGTCAGACACAGAAGGACAGATACTGCATGATCTCACTTGTATGAGGAACCTCAAACGGTCACACTCATAGAACCGGAGAGCAGAGCAGTAGTTGCCAGGACTGAAGGGTGGGGGAAGTGGGGAGGTGTTGGTCACCAGGCACAGACTTTCAGTTATGCAGGGTGCGTAGGTTCTGGAGATGTCACGTGCAGCATGGTGACTTCAGCTAGTAATACTGTGCTGTACGCAGACTGGTGTGGCTCAGCTGGTTTTGGCGTCATCCCAAAAAGCAAAAGGTTTCTTGTTCAGTTCCTGGTCAAGGCACATGCCTGGGTTGCGGGCTCACGGGGTGCATGCAAGAGGCAGCCAATCGGTGATTCTGTCACACCTTGATGTGTCTACATCTTTAAACTTGATATTCAGCCAGGTTAAAGGTGGGCTGTAAGGCCCCTAACTGTGTTCTGATGCTATGCAGCACCATTGAGAAACATGTTTATTGCTACGTGTATACCAGGCTGTCATGCAAGCTAGCCGTCTTGGGCAGAACTTGTGTTTCGCATCACAGTGAGTAACCTGTATGTCATCTCCACTCCTAAAAAGAATAAAATTGCAGAAGTAGACGGGCCCTTAAATTATCGAGTCCAATCTCTTCATTGGAGAAAGTAGGTGAGAAAACAAAATGCTAGGCAGGAATGATCACCACTGAGCAGTTGCGAGACTTGGGGCAGTTGCTTTGTTCTTTCTGCATCCCATTTTCTTCCTCTGTAGAATCAGGGGAATGAAGAACATAATTGCTAACATCCCATAATCCTATGATGATTTTCCTTGGTTTTACCTTAAAGCAGGGAGCAAGGAGCAGCAAGAGGAGGAGAAATAACTGAGGATGGTGGGGCCCAGCTGTTCCCAACATGGTGTGCATCTCTGGCTCCCGCACACCATGCCTGGGGGGGCTCGGGCAGTCCAGTCAGTCACCTAGCCCCTCAGTGTGGCTACCCAATGGGCGGACGCCACGTGGTGAACTTTGTCACATCTCAAACAGCTGGTTACTGGCGTGGCTTCCCGCTCTAGCTGTCTTTTCAAAAAATGAATGCTGTCAGTTCCAAGGTAGGCAGGACCTAGGTAGGGTGGAGGGCTTGACATAACCCATCACCACTACAGACACGAGTATAAACATATGTCTTCCTGATGCCGCGCAGCAGCAGGCAGCAGCCTTGGAAATGGAGGAGCACCATTTATTTCAAAACCAATTGCTCCAGCATCTTGCAAATGTAACAGACACTGTTTATGCAGCTCCAGCTGAGTCACAGGACCCGTGTCAACTGTTCCTCCTAGAAACATCACTATTTTCAGCAAATGTATAGTAAGCCAACTACGTAAATTCCTTCCTGTCCAAACTCAGGAACCAAATAAATTTGGATAGTGAGAACTTAAATAGCAATAGAAAACAATAATGTATTGATTACTGATTTTCAGATACTGAGGAGTTAGAGTTTTGATAGCAAAGGATACTAATCTTACATGAAAATATTCACCGTAATTGATTCGATACTGAGAGTTTATTTTCTTTTTTAAATTATATTTTTCCATAACAGTTTACATTCAATACTATTTTGTGTTAGTTTCAGGTGTACAGCATAGTGGTTAGACAATTATGTACTTTACAAAGTGGTCTCCCTGGTACTTACCCACCTGGATCTATACATCGTTATTACAATACTATTGACTATATTCTCTATGCTGTACTTTATATCCCTGTGACTATTTTGTAACTTCCAATTTATACTTCTTAATCCTTTCACCTTTTTTTACCCGTAAGAACCGATCTGTTATAGAAAACTGGCTGGACCCAAGTTGTAGACACTCTCTGCCTCAACTTCCCCAACTTTCCCAAGTTCCCCAACTTCTCCCCCTCCTTTGGCAACCATCAGTCTGTTCTCTGTGTCTGTGAGTGTGTTTCAATGTTGTTTATTTTGTTCTTTAGATTCCACATATAAGTGAAATTATATGGTATTTGTCTTTCTCTGACTGACTGACTTCCCTTAGCATAATACCCTCTAGCTCCACCCATGCTGTCCTACATGGTAAGGCTGCATTCTTTTTCATGGCTAAGTAATATTCTATTGTATATATGTACCACAGCATTTTTTTATCCACTCATCTACTGATGTGCACTTGGGCTGCTTTCACATCTTGGCTACTGTAAATAATGCTGCAGTGAACGCAGGGGTGCAGATATTCTTTCAAATTAGTGGTTTGAGTTTTTTTTTTAAGTATACCTAGAAGTGGAATCCCTGGGTCATAAAGCAGTTTATTTTTAACTTTTTGAGGACCCCCTATACTGTTTTCCATAGTAGCTGCACCAATCTGCATTCCCACCGAAGTTCTTTTTTTTTAAAGCTCTATATATTTTATTTTATTTTACTTTTTTAAAGATTTTATTTATTTTTAGAGGGGGGAAAGGAGGGAGAAAGAGAGACAGAGAAACATCAATGTGTGGTTGCCTCTCACGTAGCCGCCATGGGGGACCTGGCCTGCAACCCAGGCATGTGCCCTGGCTGGGAATTGAACCTGCAACTCTTTGGTTCGCAGTCCGCGCTCATTCCACTGGGCTATGCCAGCCAGGGCCCCACCAAAGTTCTTTTCTCCACCTTCTTGCCAACACTTGTTGTTTGTTGATTTCTTGGATATAGCCATTCTGATAGGTGTGAGGTAATATATTATCGTGGTTTTAATTTGCACCTCTCTGACAATTAGTGACATTGAGCATCTTTTTATATGTCTATTGGCCATCTGTATGTCTTCTTTGAAGACGTGTCTATTCAGGTCCTATCCATTTAGTAATTGGATTCTTTGTTTCTTTCAGTGTTCAGTTTTATGAGTTCCTTATAAACTTTGGATCTGATGTATCATTGGCAAATATCTTCTCCCATCCGGTAGATTTTCTTTTAGGTTTGTTGATGGTTCCCTTTGCTGTACAAAAACTTTTTAGTTTAATGTAGCCCCACTTGTTTTCCTTTTGTTTCCCTTGTCTGAGGAGATATAACAGAAAAAAAATATTGCTAAGAGAAATGTCAGAGATTTTATGGCCTATGTTTTTTCCTAGGAGTTTTATGGATTTGAGTCTTATATTTAAGTCATTAATTTTTTAGTTTATTCTTCTATATGGTATAAGAAGATGGTCTGGTTTCATTTTTTTTCCTTTGCTTCTATCTCTCCAATTTTCCCAACATCATTTATTGAAAAAACTGTCTTTACAGTCTCATTATATGTTCTTGCCTCCTTTGCCAAGTAATTGACCATATAGGTGTGGGTTTATTCCTGGGCTCTTTTTTCTGTTTCATTGACCTATATGTCAGTTTTTATGCCAGTACCATGCTGTTTGGATTACAATGGCCTTGTAGTATAGTTCGATATCAGTGTGATACCCCCAACATGTTCTTTTTTCTCAAGCTTACTGAGGCTTTCAGAGTCTTTTGTGGTTCCATATAACTCTTGGGATTATTTTTTCTAATTCTATGAAATATGCCATTGGTATTTTCATAGGAACTGCATTGTATTTATAGATGCTTTGGGTAGTATGGACATTTTAACGATGTTAATTCTTCCTATCCACGAGCAGAGTATGTACGTACACTTATTTTTATATTGAGAGTTTAGACTTTTGTATTTGGATACCTATATCTATAATAATAAGACTCTTTAAAAAAGAAATTTGAAGCAAAGATGGCATAGTAAGATTTCACAAACTCGATATTAGCTAATACATGCTCATCACATAATTTTCTAGTCTTGTCTAAATTTTTTGGCATATTTCATGATAATACCAGGAATAACATAGTGTCAGCTTAGTTTGTCTTTCACTGTTGCAGGAGGCAGAGAGTGTCTACGACTTGGGTCCAGCAAGTTTTCTTTTTTCTTAATTTATTTTACTGATTATGCTATTATAGTTGTCCCATTCCCCCCTCTATTCACCCCCATCCTGCAGCCTCCCCTTCCCCACCCTTTAGTTTTTGTCCATGGGTCATACACATAAGTTCCCTGGCTTCCACATTTCCCATACTATTCTCAACCTCTCCCTGTCTGTTTTCTACCTACTGTTTATGCTACTTATTCTCTGTACCTTTTCCTCCTCTCTCCCCCTCCCATTCGCCTGTTGATATCCCTCCCTGACTTATATAAATTCCTTTAACATTTCATATAATTAATAAAGGCTGGGTGATGATGAACTCCTTGAACTGGACCTTATCTGAGAAGCACTTTATCTGCCCCTCCATTCTAAATGAAACTTTTGCTGGATAGAGTATTCTTGGATGTAGGTCCTTGCCTTTCATTACCTGGTATATTTCTTTCCAGCCCCTTCTTGCCTGAAAGGCCTCTTTTGAGAAATCAGCTGACAGTCTTATGGGAACTCCTTTGTTGGTGATTGTCTCCTTTTCTCTTGCTGCTTCTAGGATTCTCTCCTTATTTGTAATCTTGGGTAATGTAATTATGATGTGTCTTGGTGTGTTCCTCTTTGGGTCCAACTTCTTTGGGACTCTCTGAGCTTCCTGGACTTCCTGGAAGTCTATTTCCTTTGCCAGATTGGGTAAGTTCTCTTTCATTATTTGTTCAAATAAGCTTTCAATCCCTTGGTCTTCCTCTTCTCCTTCTGGCACCCCTGACCCAGATGTTTGGATATTTACAGATGTCCTGGAGGTTCCTAAGCTTCTCCTAAATTTTTTTGAATTCTTGTTTCTTCATTCCTTTCTGATTGAATGTTTTTTTCTTCCTTCTGGTCCACACCATTGATTTGAGTCCCAGTTTCCTTCCCATCACTATTGGTTCCCTGTACATTTCCCCTTATTTCTCTTAGTGTATTCTTCAAATTTTCATCTAATTTGTGACCAAATTCAACCAATCCTGTGAGCATCCTGATTACCAGTGTTTTGAACTGCACATCTGATAGGTTGGCTATCTCTTCATGGCTTAGTTGTATTTTTTCTAGAATTTTAATCTCTTTCATTTGGGCCATCCTTCCTTTTCTCTGGGTGCCTGTTACTTTAAGGGGCAGAGCCTTAGGTGTTCACCAGGGCGGGGCAACCCACCATCCCTGTCTTGTG
Organism: Micronycteris hirsuta; assembly: GCA_004026765.1. Taxonomy (NCBI): domain Eukaryota; kingdom Metazoa; phylum Chordata; class Mammalia; order Chiroptera; family Phyllostomidae; genus Micronycteris; species Micronycteris hirsuta. Next base: position 175,461 of record PVJI01001517.1, read on the forward strand.
ACACTGCCTGTGGGGGCGGGGCCTGAGAGAACAGTGGTGCCTGCCCTGCTCTCCACTGGCTCCCAGTCACCTCACCCAACACCCACAAGCAAACCGGGCCTCTCCATGCCGGTTCCCAGGTGGGTGGGCCTGTGCCCTGTGGGTCTCTCAAATGAACTCTCCTGTGAGGCTGGGAGTTCCTCCCGCTGCCGCCTCAACCCCCACAGGTGTTTTCAATTGGTGGTTTGAGGCTTTATTTCCCCATGATGGTGGATTGCGTGGTCTGCTCCGCTCCCCAGCTTTTCCTCCCAGTCTATCTGCGCACGTATGAGGGACCGCCTGGTCCACCAGTCTTGGCCCAGCTGGGTCCGGGTCGGTCCGCCACGGGCTTCGCTGAGTGTGCTGGCCAAGGGCCTCTTCCGGGCAGCTGCAGCGTTGCGCCCACCACTCCACAAACCGCTGCTCCCTGCACTCTCCGCCTGGCTCCGCCCCTCCTACTAGTCTGGATGAACTGTCTTCTTTAACTCCTTGGTTGTGGGACTTCCATCCAGTTCAATTTCCTGTCAGATCTGGTTGTTTTTTGTTTTTAAATTGTTTTCTCTCTTTTGGTTGTGCGAGGAGGCATAGTGTGTCTACCTACGCCTCCATCTTGGCCAGAAGTCCAGCCAGTTTTCTATAATAGATTGGTTCTTATAGCTTTTCCCTTCAAAACCTTCTGCTGTTCCTTACTGTGCAAGAGTTTGAATATTATTCTCAGAGGTAGTCTGCCCTGATGTTGTACTCCCATAGGATTCTGTATATTCCCCATTCACTCGTGATGCCTTAAATGCCATGCCAGTGCCATCTGAGTACACCAAAGGCACAAAGTCTAGTAAAACACCATCTCCCCTTTGCAGGGATTTACGTGACATGAAGGAAGAATAAAAGACCCCTTCGACAAGTGCTGCGGCAAAGCACAGGATGGTAAAGAAGCCTACTCAAGGGGCATATAAATCAGATTGATGAATCAGGAAAGGATATAACGTATCTGATTAATTGGTTATGTTTGTCCCCGTAGTAGAAGCATCCTTAAGTTCAGCCATCAATGTCTTGCTTGTTTTTGTCTCCCTTAGTACCAGACATTCACCTCATTTCTAGCTCATTCATTAATTCCACAAATATTTACAGAGCACCTACCATGCCCCAATCACTGGGCATATGAAAATGAACAACACAGACACAAAGCCCCAGGTTTTATGGAGTGAACAGGAGCAACGGACAAGAAACACACAAGCAACAGCAGGCAATGCACCGCTGAGTAACGATAAGGGCTGTACGGAAAAGGAAGCTGACTGACACAGAGCAACAGGGTTTGCTTAGTTCACAGGGTGGTTTGAAGAGGAGGCCTCTGGGCAAAACTCTAAACGCAGTGAGGTATCTGGGGAAAGAACATTCTAGAACAGTGATTTTCAACCTTTTTCATCTCATGGCACACATAAACTAATTACTAAAATTCTGGAGCACACCAAACAATATTGTTTTTTGCTTCTCTGACCGAAAATAGGCATAATTTTGATTCATTCACACCAGGTGGTTATTGTTGTGTTGGCTGTTTTCATTTTTTTATTTGACCATCTAAGGGAAAAGAGGTCAGTGCCCCTGACTAAATAGTCCGGTACTGCATGTTTTTGAGCTTCTTGTGGCACATGGGTTGAAAATCGCTGCCGTAGACACAGGGAATGGCAATCACAAAGGCCCTGGGGCGGGAGCCCAGCTGTCCTGTTGGTGGAACAGCGAAGGAGCCAGCGTACCTAGAGGTCAGTAAAAAGGGGTAGAAGATGGACAGAGAGGCTACTAGGGGCTGGGTTTAGATCGAACTGGACCGTAGTGTTGTTTGAAATCCATATTTCCTATTCTTTTTTTTTTTTTTTAATTATTTTATTGTTGTTCAATTACAGTTGTCCGCATTTACCCTCCCCCCACCCCACCCCAGTCAAACCCA